>VXBO01009506.1:288292-320788 GCA_013400135.1 Rhinoptilus africanus
GCCCCCGCTCCCCGCCTTAACCCTTCCCCCGCCTCGGCGGCGGCGGGGCTCAGCCCGCAGAAATAGCGGTGCGGGGAAGAGCGTCCCCCGCCTTCCCTCCGCCTCCGGGAAGCCGCCCCGCGGCGGAACAAAGCTCCGCCGGCGGCGCGGGGCCGCCCCACCGCCAAAGGCTCCGGCGCCCGCTCCGCCCGGGGCTGCCCTCGCCTGTGTCCCCACCTGTGTCCCCAGCCGCCCCACATGGCGTGGGCCACAGCCCGCCCTCAGCTGCGGCAGGGAGGGGAACGGGGGCTGCTGGCTCCCGTCCCCAGCTCCCACCCCCCAAACACCCTCGCTCACAGCTCTGGTGGAGACAGGGACATCTGGAGGCTCTGTTCCTCAGTTTCCCCATCTCTCAAATGGAGCTGACAACATCGTTTTCTGCCGGTTGTTCGCCTCCAGCAGAGCAGAAGCCGAACGGGTGCTGTAGAGCCCCTGAAGCCACCGACCGTCACACCTCCTGGCCTGGCAAAACCACATGGCCCGTGGCCAGCTGGGACAGGGAGCCCTGCGGGCACCCACTGCTGGGAACCAGGGGATCCCTCCTTGGGAAGGAGTGGCTCATCACGGAGCCACCGCCTGGCCTCTCCTGCTGGCCTAGCACAAGTGTTTGGAAAATACCTGGAATACGCAGGGTACCCAAAGTGAGCAGCATCTTCAACAACCCCTGAGCCACGCTGGTTATCACAGAATCATGGAATGGTTCAGGTTAGAGGGGACCTTAAAGACCTTCCCATTCCAACCCCCTGCCCTACAAGGGCCTGGAAACGCCTGCAAATAGGGAGGCAAAGCCAGCCCCCAGACAGCACGGCCACCCCGCTCCAAAAACCCACAAGCACCACGGTCCAGCCAAGCCTGCCCCAGCGAGGCAGCCCGGGAGCAATTCTGAGGAGTGCAACTGGTGGAGGGAATGAATAACAGCATAGGTGGCTGTTTTCCATTTCCTGTCATCAAGAATTTTTTAACAATTTATTTATTACGTATTGGAATATTTACGAGAGAAAATTATAGCCATCGTCCTGGGCCTCTTCCTCAATAAACCTGAGTGACTAAACCAACCCACCGTCCTGCTGGAGAGCCGCGCACAGGGCAGCTCCCCTCCGGCCCCTCTCACCACCGCTGTCAGCGTGGCCGCAGCAGTGGCCTCGCTGCGTCGTCCCCCGGTCCATCGCGTGGAGGGACGCGCCTGACGCAGCGCTTGGTGCGTGGCAGCACGACCCTGCGAGAGCAGTTTGGGGAGGAAAAGACGCAATTGCTGTTAGTTTTGCTGTTTTCCCTGTGTAGAGGGTTCAGAAGCCTCTCGTGGGGGCTCCGGCAGGGAATGCCTTTGCATCCCACTGTGCAGCTCTGGATCCTGCACTTCCCCCCCTCCTGGGAGGGCTGTAAACCAGAGCCTGCACTGGCCCCTCTCCCAGGAGAAAATGACAGGTTAGCTTCCTTGTTCCTCCCATCCTCCCCACATTTGCCATCCTTCAGAAGAGGATTTCCTTTCCAGTAGTGCCCGTATAACCACCACTGGAGCACGAGCACACCTCCCTGCACATCCCAGTCACGAGCCCAGCCCCGCTCCCAGGAAAAGCTTCCACTGGAAGCTCTCAAGCAGGGGATCTGACATCCTGGAAAGGCACACAGGTTGCAGTTGTTTAGCTCAGGAGAGGAAACAGAAGACACACAGTGGATGGCAGCACTGGTTCCTTAGCGAGCTTTTCTCATTCAGTTCTGCCCTTATACAGTTACTGTGTCGTGCATTCACAGCAAACGGTACGAAATCCCATTACAAATACCAGCCTCGGTTAAATGTGCGTCCCACTAATGCAGTTCCTCCTGTTGCAGAAAGCCGTACAAGGCAGGGCAGAGTGTCTCAACAACCATTTCTCTCCCCTTTGCAGGACCGTCTGCATCCTGTCTTCTGTTTATTATTTATTGATGGTCGATTATGTTCCTGTATGGAGAGTCTCTCTCAAGCTAATTACAGGATTGCTCAGCGTGGCTCAGGCACGGGGCGTGTGAGCAAAGGGCTGTTCCAGCATGTGGGGAGGGAAACAGGACAGGGGGCGGCTCACCCGGCTCTGCTCAGGTGATGGATGTGCTGCTGGGCTCATGAGCCGTCTGTGGGCTTTCCATATTAGCAAGCTCTGTGCTGAAACAACTGCTGGAGAAATTCACCTTTTCCCGAAAAGGGCGGTAGGTGTAAGTCTTGGAATCAAAGTCTACGGCCGTAACAGAAGAAAGGCCCTGCCTCTAATGCAGTCAAATACATCTGGTGGCAAATGCAGAGATGCACACACGCGTCAGCGTACGACCCTGTGTCCACAAGACCCTGCGCACAGCCGTATTTACGCACACTCACAGTGTCACCGCCGAGACACAAACTAAATACCCAGGAGTGCAAATACGAGCCCGCGCCTGACACTGCCCATCGTCGTACACGCCCGGGCGCCTGGCGCTGGGGGACAGAAAGGTCCCTCGGCCCGCGCTGGGGGGCTGCAGCGTGGGATCCCCTGGGTGCCAGCGGCTGTGCCCTCAGCAGCAGGGGCACTCACCTGGGCACCCGCGGCTTTGCTGAAGAAAGCGTGGGCAGCGCGGGCACAGAGCCCCTCAGCCTGACTCCCAGAGCGCTCTGAGCTGTGCCATGGAGCAAACCAGGAGCCCAACAACTGCTGGCCGCGCAGGGGAGAGCAGCTATAAAGCCATCTTTAAACTTTTGGCACACAACTTCCCATCCCCATCATCCTCTGACACAGGGAGCTGCGCTGAGCGCTCCTTTTCCACGGGGCAGGATCCATCCCGCAGATGACAAAGTCAGCTTTAAGCAGCTGGTGAAGCAAGGCATCAGTGAAAGATCGGTCTCTGTTTCTACCCTGTGTATTCACAATTTCTCTCTGTCCTCATCTTTGATAAACTCCCCGGCTTCAGAGCGCAGGGGTCATGAATCTGCCTGAGCCGTGAGAAGCGACGAGCCTTTCAGTCCTGCCAGCACCCGGCTCTTCAGATTCACTAGAAGTCCTGGATAACGTGGCTTTATACATTGCCTCCGGCGCTTCTCCCGATGCCTGCAGACACAGCAGGACCTGACGTCAGTATTTGCTCTGCATTTGCCATTCCCAGGGTAATAAAATAGCTTCTGCTCTTCCTTATTTCTAAAGCAGGAAAATATCCTTTTTTTTTTTTTTTTTTTTCCCTTCCCTGTGGGCATTTAAGACGAGCTGCCGAGTTCAGGAAAGCACAGCCCAGGCCTGTGATGCTCAGGCAGCGCTGACTGGGAGCCGCCGGAGCTGTGTGAGGGGAAGAGCACCATCTGTAGGCACCGTCTATAGGCCCCGTCTATAGGCACCATCTATAGGCGCGGGGTGCCCGGCGGCTGTGGCGCAGCATCAGGCGATGGCGCAGATGCCGGGGGCTGACAGCTCCCAGTTACGCACATCGTATCTCTCCCTGCAAGGCTCAGCAGAGCTAATAATTATTCAGCACTAATCACTACAATAGAAGAATCATAGGCAGTTATTTAGAAATGATTGTTTCCCCTCAGTTATTACCTGTGACAGTGAAAGGAAATATCAAATAGTCAAACCCACATGTATATGGGAAGCTGAGTGAAAGATCAATGGGAATTTAACCAGCACTTTATGCTCTTTAGAAGAACCTTGTCAAGTGATTGGGTTTTTTTTCTCTCTACTGTTCATAATACCCCCTTGGAAAATGAAAAAATGAAAAGGATTTTTCTTTTCCTAACACACCTTATCCTTTCCCCTCTTCAAATTTTCTCACAACTGTGAGCTTCGGTTCCTGCCTCTGCACCCCCTGGTTTGAACTGTGCTGAAATTAACTCAGAAAGGCTTTTTTCTTTCTAAAACAAACTCTGTTTTCATTAAGTGCAAGGGCAGGAGAACAGAAAGTCTCCGAATCCTGAGTTACAGTGTGTCTTGTTACTGTCAAAAACACAATTGCTGACAACGTCTGTGCTGAGGTTGTGTCAGAAATTCAAGGTGCAGACAATATGCCATTTTTAATCGTCTTCCTACAGCTAAGAATTGCCTCAGCTGAAAAAAGGGGGATCATGCAGGGAAGAGCACAAAAGTAACCCTGCAAAGATACTAGTAATATTTAGCCATTTAAAAAAAAATACAACACAAAATATTGGTCGTATTGGCCCATACCCAGAGGGCGACTGCATGGCCTTGGCCTGGCTCTTCCTTTGGCTCCACAGTGTGACCACTCAAGGTCTACACATCACACAGCTCCTGTCTCTTGTTTTAAACAAATCCTCTGCTGCATCCTTGCCTTGCACACTCCTGGGGCTGCACATCTCCCTCCGAACCTGCCTCCAGGAGCAGCTTTTCCATCTCAGTCACACACTAAGCAAAACAGTCCAAAACAAAAGGTCATCTGCAGAGGCTGTCAGCTCCCTGTGGCACTCCGGTCTGTTTTCAAAAGCATCATCAAAGTGATTTTCGAGCCCATCGCCATCACACAGGGCTGGACCGAGGCAGCAGGACAGAGGCCGGGACTGGTGGGTGCCCAGGAACAGGGCACAGGGTCCTTTCCCAGGACCAGGCGGTGGGGCTGGGCATCCATCCATCACTTTTGGGAGTGTTACCCATCCCAGCTGCTGGCCCCTAACCCACCTTGGCCCCCAGAGCGGCCCCTCCAGCTGCTGGAGCGATGCTGGAGGTTGGGAGACGCTTTGCTGGAGCCCGGCAGGGCTGCACCTCCACCCTCGGAGCCCGGCTGAGCCATCACAGCCCACTGAGTCAATTATCGACCCGCTAACGAAGGAATCTCCGCACAGCCTTTGACATGAAACAGAAGACCAGCGCTACTCCGGCCTGTCACGTCGAGAATTTACAGCTTAATGATTTCCTAAGGGCCAAATCCTGTTCTGACAGGAGCGCGCCTGCTTCGCCATCGATCGCGGGGGGGTTCTCCCGCCAGGAAGGGACGTGTCCCTGCTCGTGGGGTCACTTCTGAGCTGCACACCAGCCCCCACCGCGCCTGGTCCCCCGCCCCAGCTGAAGCAGGCGCAGCAAAAGAGATTGTGGGTTCTCCTGTCACTGGTTTGTCGCCACTATTAATTATTTACTAATAACACAGTTACAAACAAGCCCACTGCACTTGGGGCGGCCTTCAAAGATATCCAGGGTTTGTTCTAGTAACAGGGAAAAAGTCTTCATTGCTCTGAACTCCAGACATGCACAAGCCAAAGCGCATTATCCACCATTATTCCAGGATGCTGGTGACCAAGGTGGTCCCGTTTCCCACCATCTCCACCCCAGGCTGTTGTTGGTGAGCCCTCTGGGCAGCTTTCAAGGTTCTTAGCACCCAAGGCTAGGAGAAGATTTGCAGAAATCCTCAAAAAAGGCAGCAAGGCCCATCGGGACAGAGATGTCCAGTGCTTAAGAGAGGGGTACCCAAGGAGGGAGGCTTTTAACAGTGAGCTGGAACTGCAGTACTCCAAAATCTCTGCTCTAAATCCCCGCATCTGAATTTCCTCAGTTCCTGCTGAAGTTTATTTGCAGCGTCCCCATTTCCGCAGTCCAGCAAAGGGGTGTCTTGGGGCAGAACCATCTCTACAACCCACTGACTCGCCCTGTGAAGCCTGAAAGGTGGTGACTGTGATTAACAAGGAAATTTAGCAATAAATCTCCTCAGCATGCTCATTGCAGCATGTTCATTGGAAATCTTTAGTTCCTTCATCATAAAGAAATGAGTATTTCAGACTCCCTGTCCTAATGAACATAAAATACGGAGCATATTGTCAAACACGCTGTGGCTCTGCCTTTAATTCTACAATAATCTTTTTAAATTTTCTGTAGACTGTGTGTATAACTGACAATGCAAAACTAAATTAAACGCAAACCTAAATTATTTTAAACCTTAATTTCATCTCTTTTTCCCCTCTTGTCTGAGGAGACTGAGATTTTTCGCCTGCATAATGGGTGGGAGGAGGGTGGAGCTGGAAATCCCTTGATTTGTGGGTCTGTGAGCGTTAATCTGCTGGTGCAAATTCTGCAAAGCATTTTGTAAGCGACTGAGGAACGAGGAGCCTGAATTCTGCTTATCATTTCCTAGTCTTCTCCCTATTTCTTAGGAGTCTTTTCAGGAAAGGGACGGAGATGTTTGTAGTCAAATGCAAGCTCAGAAGTTTATAGAAACTCCTTTCTCTCCAGGGAGTTCGGCAGAAGTCAGAGGAAGGCAGAAGAGGCACAGGTTCATTCTAAACATTCTTATATCAGTCTTGATGCAATCATGAAGAATGCAGACACCCAAAGCAAAAATAAAAACAAAACAAAACAAAATAAGACTTCAAGAGCACCAACCTTTTAATTTACCTCCTAATTTAGGAGGACACCTTTCCATCTAAGCCGCTTGTCCAGAATCCTCTTCCATCTCCCTCGGCACCCACATGCGCTGGGCAGGGCTGTGCCGGGACCCCCGCGTCCAGAGCTCCAGGGAGATGTTGGATCTGCTGGAGCCCGCGGTGGCCTCTCCCACCTTCTGCTGTCGCATCTCCTCCGCTGAGCCGTCTGCCCTGAGCCAGAAAAGATCCATCATACAGGGAGTGATTTATTTCATGTGTGTGAGTGATTATCGCAGAAAGGTCTTCGGTTTAATTGATGCATTGGATCATGTATGATAAGTGTATCCAGGGAGTTTTCACATCACGGGCAGATGTATAGAGAGGGACCTCCTCTGGTTCCTTTCTTTGCCTCAATACCCAGCAAGGGGCCCAGGAATATTGGGGGATTAATGTCACAACAGAGGGAAAAAGTCTGCCATTCAATCCATTTAAACATTTTATTTCACCAGTGCACCAATTAAACATTCCCTGTCTGAAGAGACCATGGATTAAAGCAATAGCAATGCTGAAAAAAATAATAATCTCTTTGGAGATCTGTCTATGGACAGATCTTTTCTCTCAAATGATCAAGGAAAATATTTTAAATTGAAAAAAAAAAAGACCTCTTAGAAGTAAACTTTAGGGCTATGTGCATAATTTCTCCCTTCCTTGTCTGTGCTCCCTTTCATGAGCGGCTTTTACTTTCACTGGCACCTTCTCCCTTGCAGCCCATTTGCATTGCCTTAATTAAGGGGAGCTGGCAGCGCCGGCAGCTCTGCCGACGGCCGCCCACTGCCCTCGGTGGGCTCGGGATGGAGCGTTCCAGAGGCCGGGCCAAGCGCTCAGCTCTGGGAGAAGTGGATGAGCCCACGCTCCGCTCCAGTGTGGACCGTCCGAGCTCCTGCTGGGATCCAACCCACCACCACAAACCAAGGGAGGTCACTTCGGCTCACAGCAAGCCCAGGAGGAAACATCGGGATTCCTCCAGAGAGAGCTCCGAGAGTTCTCCCAGGCCGTCTCTGCTGAGCTGCCGGTGTCTCGGCAAGCTGGGCTGGTTCTAAGCAGTTTCCTTCTCATTTAAGAAGGACCAAAAGCACCATTTATTTGTCCCAAAAGGCCACTCAAGGTGGTGGCAATGGCATCACCGCTGTGCCAGCCCGGCAGGCAGCGTGCCCTTGCTGAGTGGGATCTGTGATGGAGTTCTGGGGAATAAAAAAAGAGCAGAACGCCTGTCCAAACCCCCGTGTTACTCTTAGTCCGTGACTGACACCAGAAAGCCTACCATGTGGTTTGCAAGCTGTGCACCTGCTGGTCAGCTATTTAAGCAAAGCAACTCACGATTTCAAAATGATAGGAACGGACTAGATCAAAACAAGAGGAGACCAAGTGTATTATTTTTCCCAACTCCATGGCTGTGCCAAGACCCACTTCCAGCTCCTCTCTATTTATCTGGATAAGTGGAAGGTTTAAAAGAGAAAGTTTTCCTTGGCAAGTATGTATTGGCAGTGGAATTGGACCAGTTAAATATACCCAGCCTAGACAAAAGGAAAAGGCTGTTTCTAATTACGAACGCTCGTATTTTTCTATTCCATGATTTCTGATGTTGCTTGGGCCAAAAGTTTAACTCAGGGAGAGAAAAAACGGGAAAGGAGGAAACCAAATATACAGATTTGCCAATATCTGACTGACATCTCTGAATTCCTCAGCATCTCTGGCACCGCAGCACCCTCAGGGTCCACCTCCCATGGCATTTTCAGGGCTTGAATCATTTCAAGTTACTCATGGTCACTCCAAAACCAAGTCTTAGAGCCCATTTCTCTGCCTGATGGGGTAATTCCCACGAGAGCAGAGCCCTCACCTTGTGTTTGGCCACCCAGGCGCTGGTCCAGGAGCCCTCGCAGGTGGCACCAGCAGGTTTCCCATGAGAGTATGACCTTTCCTTCTCTCCCTCTCAGGATGCAGAGAAGAACAGAGCTCCTTTGAAGAACTCTTTAGCCTAGAAATAATTCAAAACTAAATGTAAGTAAGAAGAGATTTGAGCAGATTATCCAAGACTATTTTATCATTTATTTCTTCTGCGGCGTTGGACACCAAATGTGAGAGATCCTGGGTTCCCATTTAGCAGTTACGGCAGTTGCCATGAACAAGTAAGAATTTACTTTCTGTTAAAGAGGCTTTAGAAGAATGACCCCACCGGGCTGCAGTGAATGTGTCGTGGAAGAATCCCAGCTGGGTCTACATTCTTCATTGATAAGCTCTGGGCTGGATTTCATTACAAGTTATTCCTCGGTAAAAAGCAGAAGAGACATACCCCCATCCCTTGCAAGTGATAAAGACATAAGTCATCAACAAATCTAAACAAAAATAATAAAACAGAGCCACAAAATCTGAGTGTGCTTAACACGGAACAACAAAAGGAAGGGGAACCATTTGTTACCTAATAAAGGAACTGGAAAAGAAAGTCTTTGACGGTAAGGGAGGACGATTTGCTCTCATGGGCCAGTGAACATCCAAATACATACAAGCTGTTCGCAGCAGACTGATTGCAGCTAGGCCATAATGCTATTGTGCATGCTCTAAAAAAAAAAGAAAAGGGGAAAAAACACTACCACAGAGAGGTACTTCAGAAATAGATCACGGTCTATTCATTAAAACAGATTATTTTAGTGAAATCTATTTTCCCCCCTCTCTTTATTGCCATGTTTTCTTTTATGTCAATTTTGCGTCTGTTTAAAGTTGAATTCCTTGATCTGCAACATCTTTAGCTTTAATTTTTTTTTCTCTTCTCCTCTTACCAGTGAAATGAATTCAAATCATTTGCATTTATTGCAGAGAACATACAGCCTCATCTGTAGCCTTTAGTCTGACTGAATTGCTTTTCTGCTTCACAAGGCACACAGTGTAAGCTGGAGCGTGCCCCCTCGCCACTCTGCTGCAGCCAGAAATAATCTAGTTGGCACTTCCATGTTTCTGGAATATTTCTCATATCGATCATATATGAAATAAATAAGCAAAATGATATTATTGGAAGCAATGATCTGATGAACCTATGGACCAAATCAATCATTTAGCAGAGACTTTAAAAAAGGCAGCAGCTTCTTCTCAACCATTTCTAAAGTCAATTTTCCTTACAAATAGGTTTCTCATCAACCTAGAGAGAGAACGTGTCCTTCCACTAGACCTCCTTTGAAACTAGGTGTATTACATACAGATGCTATGCCAGATCTGACTTCTTTAGAAATATATACTTCCATTTCTTTATTGGCTTTAAAATCTTCTGTTAAAAATACTGCATTCGTTTCACGGTTTTAGCTTAAAGAGACCCAAAATGCTGGGGGAATCCCGACACACGAGAACAGAGCTGGCTTCAGACTAGGCCTATTTGTTTAAATAAATTTGTAAAAACTACGGCTATAAATACAGAGAATTCACACAGCTTGTATTACATTATCAGCTTGTATTACATTATTATTATTACAGGCTGGAGAGCTGGGCGGANACCATTCTTCCTGCGATCCTACATGGCAAACGGATAACTGCTGGAGCCGGGGGAAGGAAACTGGAGACACAGATCCAGCCAATATGAAAACTGACCTCAGCAAGTGCATCGCTACAGGGAGAAGCTTGTTCCAAGTCGTTCTCAAGCCCCAAGTGCTCCATTTCTCCACCAACTTCCATCTCCACAGTCTCTCCCTTGGAGAAACCGGCTGTGGAGCAGAGAAGATGGAAATGCTGGGAGAGATTTAAACGGATGGTGGGAGAACCCCGAGATGGTGGTGGATCCTCAAAGAGAGAACACACTAAAGCTGCACTTACATTTAAGCACAGGCATTTTGGTACCTCCAGCCTCAGTGAGTGGAGATGGACCTGAGCACATGGCTGAGGGCACTGCAACTGGGGTGACAACGGGGCCCCGCCAGGCGGGTGACGATTGCTCTGGAGCATCGCTGCCACCGGGACCCGCCAGGGGCTGGTGCTGCCCAGGGGCAACGCGCAGGCTGGGGCCAGTCCTTTCCCAGTTCTTTAGCAGCTTTAGCAGCAGCAGCAGATGCTGCTGCAGTCAGACAGAAACAACACAAGGAGCTTTCCACATGGTGTCTAGTCAAAGAGAAAAAAGAAGAGCTGCTGGAGGCTGGCTGGGGAGAGGGGGAGTCTCGCCGCGGGAAGCGGAGGCAGCAGTTCTCAGGTCAAGTTTTCCCTGCGGCGGTGCCACGTACGCCGGGGTCCCAAAGCGCTCTGGGCGCAGCAGGAGGTCCCGTCGTACCTCTCCAGCCGAGAGCTGTTGTATCTATTTCACTGACAGAGAAGCAAAAGATTGAGGCGGGGAACTGACAGCAGGAGGGGAGGCAGGCAGGAGAAAAATCTGAAAATCTTGGCAATAATCTCATTGCATATTCTGTACTTGTAATCTGTCTGATGCCATGGATTCACATTTCCTACAACTTCCAAGCTGACATGATTAGCAGTTGCATTCACAATACCTCAAGTGGCAATATCTTGGTCTTAATCCTTCGTGCCTATCTGTCCCTTTCAGCCCGGAGCATCAGCCCGTGAACCACGTCAGACCCTGTGCAGCGTCACCGAGACCCAAACCCTCTTCCCTGGTGTCAAACTCCCACTGATGGCCGCGGTTCTCATCTCATACCTCCACAGCGAAGGAGAAGAATTCCATGAGAAATCAGCATGGTTGGGGAAAGACTCACAGGTATTGATTCCAGTATCAGAGGTGCACAATAGCTGTGATTAAGCACCAGGTAGGCTGCGTGCTGGTTGTCTGCCCTTGGGTTTCTCCCGTGAATAAACCACTGCTGGACAGACTGCTCCCCCAGTTGTGACTGCAGTCCCGTGGAGCATGAATAAATTAATCGAGCTTACCTCTCTCTGCAAGAAAGCCAAACAAACCGGCTTTTCAAAGTCTAACTGCTATAAACTCTGCATAAAAAGGGAAAAAATACAGCTGGGACATCCACATCGGCTTTTTAACAGCTGTTTGTAAATATGCCTAATAATTCATCCTGTCAACATGCTCACTTTTCCATTACAAGGAAATATTCATAAATGGTATTCCCAGTCCTGATGGATCCATTTCCTTAATGAAATACACACAGTTTACTTTACAAAGTTTAATTGCTTGAAGAACGAGCGTCAGGTTTCTTTATTCGACCTGCGGTACTGAAATCCTTCCAGCTCACATGTACAACACGTAAAGAAGTTGATGGAGGTTTTGCAGCAGTGGCTTAGTAGCTAAGCCACCTTTAAGCAATAATCCCAGAAAATATAGATGGAGATGCTGGAATCTCCTGCCTTCTAGGAGTCTAGGTGTTAAGTAATACAAAATTCAGTCCTGCTAATTGACTGAGCAGGGGATTTCTATAGGCAATGCCTACAGCACTGAAATCAAGCCATTGATTATATCTCTTGGATATGAATGCCTGCAGCAGGACTGCGCAGCGAGAAGTGCTGAGCTGCGGAAGGAGCAAACTGGATGAGACGCCATCAGGGATATGCAGGGATGGGGTAACAGCATCGGTGGCGGTTGCGGGGATAAATCGTCACATCAATAACGCACACACCAAATTTCTGATGTTTGCCAGCTTCCACCTTTTACCTTTCAAATTTGTGATAAACAGAAGGCTGAAATTCCTGGAGTGTCCCTACAGCCTTGAGTCTGAGGTGGCAGAGGAGAACCCTGCCTTTTCCCACCAGCAAAGCGCCTGACTCTCATCAGGGATCTCCGACTGTGCAAAACACCCCCAAACGCGGCACGCTGCAGAACTGAAGGTGCTTTTTAGGAAACGAATCACCGCGCACAGGACCCACACGCTGCAGAGCCTGTTTCTGTCAGCGTTTCTGGCTAACGTGGTTCTCAGCGTGCGCGCTTTCCCGAAGACGGAAGCGGTAAGCTGTGTGCACACACTACCGATGGCCTACTCTGACCCCAAACACATGGAGAGACATTAAATCAAAGCCTGAAATACATCGCTGAGCCAATCGTGGTGGGGTGATTTTTAGAGACATTCAGAAACGTTACTAAAAGCTAAACAAACTCATTTAAGCATAATCTCTCGCCTTCTGTATGCTAATATGGAAAATGGAAAGTAGCCTAGAAAATATTGTATGCTTTCGACAGCAGGCAGGAAGGTTAGCTGGGTGCCAATACTTAAACACGGTCAATCATTTCTAAGAGGGCGTAAGCAAATCTCCCTGCATGTCCCAGCAGCTTGACGTTGCTGACGTTTCTCCAGTTATGTAGAATTGAGCTACAGACTTAACTACTGACAGTCTGAGAGGTGTATGAGGGGAGTGTGGGTGCAAGAGATTCCTCCTTAAAATGAAATATTAATGCTTTAAATCAAATCCTGACCACAGCTTTTCCTAGCCCTGTTCATGACCTCTGAGACGGACTCCTGATAAGTTTTTAGATCACATAACAATCTTGCTCCGTGAAGCTCCACCTACAGTCAGAAGAAAATGTGGGGTTTTTTTTTTCTGAATTTTTGTAAAGTATTGTTGTTTCACGATATTTCACACTGGAGATAACTATTATCAGAGTAGGTCGAAAAATGTGTCAGGTTCTTTCAGGACAAAGAATGTTACAGAAATGTAAGTTGGTTCTTTCCCGCAAACTGTATGTTTCCACCTTGGGGTGGGCTCAGAGAGGGCTGGAAGCCGAAGGGCACATCCATGTTCCTCTAGTCCTCTCACAGGTCCTCTCACGTGGTTCCCCAAAGCCTCGCAGTATGGTGACAACCATGAAGTGCTTAAATAACCATAGATTAGTTACAGTATTTAATCCATTTGTGTAACGCTCACAGAGCCGTGAAAAGCCTCAGCGAAGCTCTTGGGCAGGCGAGTGGTTATAATGCACTTTCCAGCTAAACACAAGGGTTGGGGACAGGGGTCTCCTGAGGCACACGCTTGCGGGATGCAGTGGTGGAGAAGCCTTTCCTCCAGCCCTGGCTGCTGTGGGGAAGGAAGGTGTCCCACAGCACGTCAGTTTGTCACCTCGGTGAGTTCAGCACAGGCACACTGATGCTGCAAGTACAGTGGGATGTCCCTGTTCCCGCAAATAAATATCCATGTGCTGGGACTGTGGTCCTGGGGCATATTCCCCGCAGACAGCGGAGAAGCAGCTCCCTCTGAGCCCTGCACAGACCCTGCCGAGGGGTGACACTGCCTCAGTGGGGTCCGGCCACATCGTCTCCCTGCTCAGCCCTTCGGCAAGAGGAGGGAGGTGATGGAGGAGCAGCCCCACACAGCCCCACTGCTAGTGGGGTTGGCACTGGGATGGGAAGGGCTTGAAGCCTCCACAGGGAAAAAGGCCAGAGGACCGTGTATTAACCAGCCCGGCGTTTGTACCGGGGAATAGAGGTCTGTTTGTTTTTACTTCTGCCTGAGTCCAGCAAAGCAGAAGCTGATCATATGTGAAACAGCCAGGATTTGAACAAGATCTCAGACAATACAAAGGGCAAGGCAGAGGACCCCGCAGGAGGAAGACTGATGCGGTGTTATTCCCAGATGCCCCAACGGAGGCATTCTCTGCCGCTTCAGATGTTAAGGTCAGAGGAGGACAGATAACTGAATCCCCTTTTAAGCCTCATAAAGTGAGTGACCCCCGTGTAGTCCCTCTCTGAAGGGGACAGACTATTTTTCTACGAGCCCTCACAGAAGTACATAGCAGAAGTCATGTTACATCCCTTTGAAAAATCAAGCCGCAGAGGCCAACACTGCTCAGGTTTCCCAAAAAGGGGTGAGGGATGTTCCCCGGCGCTGGCTGCCAGCCCAGCCCAGCGGCGCTGGCTGCAAAGCTCGGTGCAGCTCACAGCGCTCCCATCCCGCAGCCCAGACGCGCCGGCTACAGCCTGAAATAAAGGCTCCAGCTCACATATTTTTTTTGGAAAAAGAAGTGCTGTTTAACACAACCAGCACAGGAGGCAACCTTGGCTGAAAGAACTGAGCAAGCCTCTGCCACCGATTGCAGCGACAGATGCCGGTGGCTCTGCCTCCTTGCAATGGTTTGTAGAAGCTGGTGCGGGAGCTCCTGCCTGCCTGCACCCGCATCCCTGCATCCCCCTGGAGAAAAACAGCCTGTTTCCCTCTCCCCCTGATCTTACCCTTTCATCCCATTCCTCTGTGCTAAAGGGACACCAACCTGCAGAAATAAAGCACGTCTGTGGATTTACGGAGCAGTAGGGGCAAAAAGAAAAAGCCCACAAGTGCTCTCCAGTCCTGGCTCCCAGATCATACAACGCAGCCGCAAAGATAAACATAAGCTAATGCTCGACTGGGTGAGAGCATCTGACAACGTGGATTTTTAAGCCAAAAAGTGTATCTGTTAACATAAATCCTGCTGGCTCTGTGCGATCCTCAGAGCCCCTCCTCAAACAGCCCCCCGGCAGGGCAGCAGGGGTCTCCCAGCCCTGCAGCACCCGCGTCCCTGGAGCTGGGCTCCAGGAGCCCAAGGACTCTCCATCTGCCTCTGGAGCAGAGTCACAATTTGCTTCCATGTGAAAACAGGCTTTCAGGCTCCAATCTGATCTCCGGGCTTATTCTGAGGCAAAAGAAAGGGCTGCAATAACAGAGGCTGATCATTTTTGCCTTTGTTAGGTGGGCACCTAAAGCTTCGTTAGCTTTGCTCAGGAGTCAGTAAAACCCTCCAAGTGCCTGAATACTCTTGTCGATCTGTCCCCAAACACCAGACTCTGCTGTAGGCAAATGCTGCAATTTCCAAAGGAATCTTTTCATCCATTTTTTATACGGCTCACTTTCTTCAAAGGCAGACTGGGGCTGGATGTGAGAAGGGAAACTAATATTTCACTTTCCTTCTGTTGCATTTTAATACCGCAGTTTGGCACCTGGCTGAATCCTGCCCCAGTTTGCCAGGGAAGACATCAGGAGTCAGTGGGTAACTGAGATACGAGTCATTCATGCAGAAGAGGACAAAATCTGGTTAACTATATTAAAGGATATTCAATTTTTTTCCTTTTTATTTTAAAATCAAGCTTGCTGTTTGATCCTTCCCATACCATCAAGCAGTTGTCCCATTTGAACAAGGCAGGCGATTAATTAAGAGCCATTTTGCTTTACCAAATAATACTCTTCAGGGAAGAAAGAGTGAACTGAGCACTGAAATGTTTGGAATGGTGATCCCTAACGTTCACATAATTTAGCTTCATTTCCTTGGGACTTTAGCAGGGCTGAGAGATGACTGGTCTCCACTAGGAAAGGATTCCTCTATGGTAAAGCAAGGATAACGCTGTAGTAGTTTTACCTTTTTGGCTCTGGTTCTGTATAAATTATTGTTGAGTTTGAGCAAATCTTGCCTTGGTGGCATCATATCCTACCAAGAGACAGACGTGGCGAGCACGCTACCCAAACAGAGGATTATTAGAGTGGCGACTGGCAGCGCAGCTTGGCAAGCTGCAGCCACGCCGCCCCGCTCGACGCCGGCACATCAGCTGTGCCGGGGTCCCGGTTAAACATACCCTCGCCTTCGCAAACGCCTCTGGCACCTGGTATCGCATGCAAAACTAACAGGGAGATCCTCATGGGCCATGGGTGACCCAGCTCTGCCAACTTCAGGGGTATCGATGCCAGTTGAGGGTCCGTCCCTGTAGGAGCAATCCCAGGAGCAGGCAGAATCCCAGCTCTCGGGATGCGGGGGCCGGGCTGCAGCGTGCTCCACGGCTGCTGGCAGGGAGAAGGTGGATGTCACGTAAGGGATTAAAAAGTTCACAGCGTGCTTTTATAAAAGAGCCTTGCAGTCCGTTACAGGTTTCCCACTTTCTGTCTTGGAAAGCTGGGTGCCTCCACCAAGGCAGTGTTTAATCCCAGTGAAGCCTCACCGTAAGAGTTCAATCCCACACAGATGCAGAAGCTCATTAGAGTTTTGATCAATCTGCATTTTTTTCCCCCAATGTAATTTTAGTCACTTCATGCAGACTTTCAGTTGTGGGTAGTGTGTCAATCTGGGAGGATATCTTCTAGCAGATAAGCTATTTCATCATTAAAACAAATTGACTTTGTTTCTGGCTTGCATAATAGTTTAGATTAATGGCCTATCTCTTCAGTCCAGGAACCGCAATTTAAAGCCTTTCCTGTTAAACTTGATCAAGAAAGAATCCAGTCTGGTCCTGGCACAGAAATTAGTCTGTACAGTCTACGTTGTTAAAAATTAATTTTACCTGACGGCTCCTCAAAGCGAAGTGACACCCAGCCAGGGGCTGTGCAGAGCCTTCCCCATCCCTGCCTCCCGCGGCTCTCACCGCTCTTTTCTCACCTTCCTCACTTCTCTTTTCTGTCCATTTGTTTTAAGATGTTTTTGTTTTAATTAAACCCATAAACAGGTACAAATAAACACGAGAAAATGAAAGATTAGACTCTGTTATCTACGAAGTGTAGTCTGGATGAGATATTTTAGATAAATGAAGGGAGCAGAGCGTATTCACAGAGCTCATTGTACTGTAATTAATTCCGCAAGAGGGTTACACCCCGTGTGGGTTTTCACATTGGGCTTTTCTTCTTGGCACAGATTTGTTACCTCCTTCCTCCCTCACATTGACTTCAACTCTGAGCAAAATAAATCTTACATGCCCAGAGTGTTGTTTCCACCTTTGTGCGGAATTTATTTCTCCTGCCTCTCTGATCAGCACCACCACAGGCTTCGAGCGCGGGGCTGGGAACCCGCACTCTTGTTCCTCATTGCTGCCTCCATCCCTGACATCTGACTTATGATGGGCTGAGAGAGACTTCTCCATTCTCATCCTCGGCTTTGTCTCTTGTAAAATGAATTCTAATTAATAAATGTCAGTATGTCAGCTTGAGTTCCTCAGACGGAAAGCAGTAAAGATCTACAAGGCGTCATTAATGTAGAATTAGTTTCAGAGACATCATTTCTTTAACTTTATAACTGTCTACCCCTTCACCAGTCCATCTCTACGCAATTTTACATCATGATCATTTACCAAAATATCCTACAGGCTGTTATATTTTAAGCCTTTTCCATTTTTCTTTGTGGTTGCTCTGATTTAGGATGTGGACTCCCAGGAAAGACACATTTGCCAGGCAGCCAACGGACTCGCTGTCAGGCAAGAGGTCGGTGTCTTTAACCCTACAAGGACCAACCAGGCAGCACATGGTGATTGTTTTTATCAAAATCCTGATCCATAATTCATCCTACAGTGCTTACCCTCCCTGTCGCTCCCCTTACGCATCCCTCCAAGAACACTCGGGTATGTATATTTAATTGAGGAGCTGGAGAAATGCTCGTGTTCAAGGTGAATAACTTTAAAGAATGGAGGACAAGAAAAAATTGAAGCACGCGAAGTTCTCACACTTATTTCCCGGACTTGCCTAAACCAAAGCAATATAATGGGAAACCATCACACTACAGCAAATAAACAAAATCACGATGCAAGTTGCTAACGGTAGGCAGGTAAAAGAGCGGTGGTCGGAGCCTCTTGTAGCTACTCCCTTCTCTAGAAGGTTGCAGCACTGACCCAGAGCCTCCATTGCTACTATTTTCCCTGCTTTTGAATGTGACCTTCTGTTTTGCTTTTAATAAACAGGGTTTAGGAAAATAAATAAAAACATTTAATAGAAAGTTTAGTATCCGGAGAAACATCTCATTCATGCTCCTATATATAAAAAAAGACGATTTACTGATCGATTGCAAATTGGCAGATCTTTTTGCAGAGAACAACCCAGCTCTCTCCAACTCTCACCCTCTGCCCCCAACTAATGGGAAACGCCTTTTCTCGAGTTAATGCTGAAATTCAGAATATTTTTTTTTAATTATTATTTAAATTGATACCCCCCTCCCTCCCTCTAGTTCCTAGACAAACTGTTTGTTGGATTTGGCAAACTTCCACAAAACGTTTAAATTATGTCTCCTCACCCCCCAGATTACTGCCCCCCCGGCAAGGCGCTGCTCACACCAGCTCCAGGGGGCCGTTTTCAAAAATCCACACGAGCAAACAAGTCTGCGAGCAAGACCCGGGAGAAACCAGGGGACCTGGAGAAGGGGGAAAGGTGTCCTGCCCTGGGCTTCTGTCATTGGGAAGGGTAAAATAGCAATGCAAACCCCTTCACAGAGCACCCCGATGTGCAGGCGTGGAACCGGGGGCTCCCAAAGGGCTCCCAAAGTTCCCAAAAGTCCATCCCTGGTCGGGGGGGCTGCAGCCGACTGCAGGACACGCTAGGACCCGGAGCACGGGGGCTTTGCCAGGGGCTGATCTCACGGGAGAGCTCAGCAAAACCCAGCAGTCTCGGGATGTTTTGTTAATTTGGTTTTTGTTTTTTTGCATGTTTATTTCTCTTTGGCAGAGCAGTTTTGGGGACAGCTGCAGGCTGTGGAACATGTCACACATGGCCGTGCTCCATCCTGCCACGCGGAGGACGACCTTCGGGAAAGAGTGCGCCACAAGCCTCCAAGCGTTCTGTTTAATGAGAGAAAAATTGATGCTCTCATGTCTCTTCAGCTGAGAGCTCTCCTCAGGGGGTTTCATCTCCGCTTCTCCAGGAAGAAAATCAGAAGAGTGGGAGGGCTGGTGGGGATACACGTGCTCCTGCCAATATTCAGAGGTTACAAAAATCTTTACAAGAGGAAATACCCAAAGCACTTGTGTTCACTCCGTGTAGCGGGGACAGCAACACCTCCTTCAGCCTACCCCTCCTCTTCATCTTTTTCCTAGTCTTTTTCTATCTCACATTTCCCTCCATCCTTTCTCCTGCCTCCTACAGTCCGAGCCCTCACAAACACTAAATTTTTCTCCTTGCCAATTTTGGAGATTAAGTTTCCCAGCCAACTCCCAGGGAGCGAGGGAAATGGGAAACGCACCCGACAGGGATGTGACAATGCTAATAGGAAGACAAGTCACTCACGCAGCCTGCCACCGGCGCTCTGCCGCACTGCCCTTTCCTGCTTGACCCTATCTCATCTTCGGAATTTAAAACAACTTAAGACCACGTAGCATAAATGTATGCCTAATCTCATTACGCTAATAATTCATAGGTCTTGATCCGCAGGAGTTTTGCGGATAAATGGGGAGAGTTTTATAAAAGTGCCCATCATCTTTAGGAAGTCGTGTTTGGAACGTGTCTGCCAGATCATCCTTCTGGCAACGACAGCTCTTAACCCGTGCCACGGGGCTTCATCCTTTTAAATGTCACATTTTAAACCCCCCTTGAACTCGAGCAGCAATCAGACAGCACCTGGGTTTGCGCACTGCTGAGAGCCCCACGCAGCTGCGCGGGGCAAGACCCGCGGCTCCCAGGGATGCTCCCGGGAGTTCTGCTCACACTTTGTAGTACATTTTATTCCCCTCTTCTCTATTCTCTAACTCTTTTTTTTTTTTTCCCCGGGAAACAGTTTATTACCACATCAAAAATTACCTGTATAGGAAAACCAGACATCTCTATTGTACATTTCTCATGATTTCTGTGCTGAAAACCAAGCAAAAATTCTCCAGCGTGCAGTGAAAGCCTGGGTCTGGGAGGAGGCACTGGGGACTCCTGGTTTGGTACCTGGCTAATTGCTGCCGGTCAGAGGCTTTTCTGTTACTGCAATTATACAAAAAACACCTTAAGCCATACAGGAAATGTGAGCCTATAAATTTAAAAGGTTGAAACAGAACTGAAGGACACTCAGCATGTACCAGAAATACCCAGAGAGGCTTTTTTTTGGAAAGCTGATGTGTCCACTGAGGCTTTTCCTCTACTGCAGCCCCCAGCTCAGACCCATTCATACTGGTGGGGGACTATTTGCTCTGGTTGCACACAAACACCTTCACGAGACACAAGCACTCTGCTTAATTGAGCAATTTGAAGCTTTCCTTGCTGTTCACGCGTGTTCCTGCTGCATTTGCCCCCCCGTGCAGGAGGAGGGTTTCCACGCTTCCCTCTGGAGGGCTGCTGCACGGCTTGCTCAACACATCACTCACCTATTTGTTGGCTTTACAAAAGCAGGAGCTAAATCCTATTCTAGCAGTCGGACACACATTGTAGTACAACTGGTGTCACGTAACTGCTGCAGAGATAAGGCAAAAATCTCAGCGATTATCCTGGCCTGAGCCGAGACCAGTCACCAACCACGGAGTTACGGGATCCATGGTAATTTATGTTGCCTGGAGATCTGGGAGTTTTGTCTGACTCAGAACCAGATAAATATTGAACAAACAGCTCAGGAATTGTCCCAGTAGGTGGGAATTATATTACAACCAAGCTCACAAAAATGCAGATATTAGTAATGGGAAAGCTGCTAGATTTTTTCCATTTTAACCTCCCAGCCCTGGCCGGTTTTCCAACGCTTTTGGCTAGCTCGATGTGTACGTCTGTGCATGTACGGCCACTTCCCACACAAGCCATACAAATCCCAACTTGTGGAAACACAAATACAAAAGCAGTCAATCTATCCAAAGAAACAATTAAAAACTAACGTTATTAGCCTACGTTAAAACCGGGTAAGGCTCAGAAATGAAGGAGAAATTGCTTTGCATTAGTTTCTCTGCATGTCATCCTGTTCCTAGCAGGGTTTTAATAATAAGCATACTTATTTGAATAGTTTGCTGATCACACTCATCAATCCTAAAATGCAGATTCCTGCCAGAAAAATTTATAACCCTTTTAATACGATGTGGCATTGGAAGGCGTTCAGACCTGTGTGAGGGGCACCAGGCACAGTGCCCTGGGCAGAGGCGGTGGCTGCCGCCGCCACCAGCAGCCCCTGGGACACACAACCCTCTTCCAGCGGGAGAGAGGACGGGAGCCAGGGATGCTCATGGGGAAAACAGCGACGGTTACACCCTTGGTTACCTTCCAGGGGGCACCGGTAGAGGAACAGAATGAATTGTGAAAAAAACCCCAACCAAAACCAACAAACCAAACCTACAGTTTTGTTGCTGTTTTTGAGTATCCCTGTTTTCTCAGTGAAGACTTCAGAGGCAGAACATTTTCAGGCTCTTTATTACACACAAAATACTTCTGGGAAATAGATTAAAAAAAATAATATCTTTGCTCTTAAACTTTAGTTCCTTCTTAAATGATGCCAGTATAGCACAAAAATATAGCAGAATGGCTGCAGATTTAAAGAAAAAAAAAAAAGAAGTGGTTGTGTATAGACCTGGAAGCAGCCCCTGGCTCCAGTGACAGCATAAGCATCATATCACCCCATCACAGAGAGCCAGAATTATTTGTCCCTGTTGGCTCCCCCCCACCTTAATCCTTTTCTGCAGCTTTACTGTGTTCTTTACTTTCTTTTTTTATTATTTCTGGGGGCTTAAGTCAAGTTTTCAGTCAGGCTTTAAAAGCCCTTACACTTTTTGTGCCTGTAATATCTGGAAACCAACAAACGCCAGAACAAAGTTACTCGGGCTCTGGAGGAGCCATTTGCGGGGGTAATTAGACATTCACAGCTGCAGCTGACCCCAATCAGGTTTCCAAGTAGTTGCAAGAAAAAAAAATATTAATCCCCCGATGATTTGTAAGTGCTGAGGTTCTACACCAAATCGGGATATTCACACCCAGAGAGATTGCCATCGGAGAAGGCTCTCACCTCCAAGCTGATGGAGTCAGTAGGATCATTTTAATGAGCTCTCGGTCGCCCCGTCTGCGCTGTGGGCTCAGAGAGGTGCCTGCTTCCACAGCTGGGCCCTATGCTATTGAATAACCCTGGCTTTAAATCCTTTCGGAAGGCGCAGGAGGGTTTTCCCTACCCCAGCACAGCAGCAAATGCCCGTTTATAAATCCACACGGCCCAGTGGCCAGTGCAGGAGCGGGCACGGCCAGCAGCCCCTTCCTCCGCAGCTGGCAGAGGTTAAACAGCGACAACAACAACACGCAGCAACATTGAGCAAGGCACACGTGTCAATAAAGATACTTAGTGATTCCTCAGGTGTGGCTTATTTTTTAATTATTAATGAAGATGCTCCATACACCACCAGGAGGTACCCAGGAGCCTGTCTCGCAGCATGGCTGGCGGCCAGGTCTCTCAAGGACAGCGCGGCCTCCTCTTCTGTTTCTGCTCAGGAGTGGGAACAGACTATCGTTCTCCTTCTGATGACTTATGAGCTCAGCGAAATTTGTTTTTCATGTGTAATAAAGTTGCTGGTGGTGCGCAATTTGCATTTAAGCTGGCTGCGTGCACACTGATGGGACTTTTAAGCGTTGTTCACAGAGCTAAAACAACACAACAGTGATCTGTCATTTCAACCCCTTCTAAAGAAAGGAATCCATGAGAAAATAATTTAAAATATAGCATCACCAACAGATCTTCTCTCTCATATTAAGTCCCTTTGATAGGGTTTAGAGCGACCCAGAAATTGTGAATAGCAGGCAATCCCTATCCTGGGGCTTGTGGAGAAGCAGAGAAGTGGGCTGCAGCAGCGGGGAATGAAGGAGCTGCTGCTTTTTTGTGCTGCTGGATGATCTGGGACGGAGCTGAACCAAACCCGCAACACACAAACTGCACCTGAGGCTGAGCGCAACCCCCCCAGAGCATCTCGGGTTTGCAGAACCGGGAGAATTAACACCATGTGGAGCCCCACAACAGACCGACAGGTCCGAGAGCACCACCGAGAGCTCAGAATAATCAGTGCTCGCATCACAAGACAGACCCCGTGGTGGGAGTCTGACGCCAAAGACTGTTGGAGTTCGTGTTCCTGGGGGCAGCCATCATCCCTGCTGCTGCTGGAGAACATCACCTTGTCCTTCAGCCCAGCGCAGGGCCAGCTGCCCCATCGGAACGCAAATGGAGGAGGGGAGAGGGGCTCCCATCAAACCAGGCCCACAACCCGGAGCTTTCCTTTAACAAGGACCAGACCCTGACCCACACCCGGTCCCGCTGGCCGGAGCCCTCTGCCCAGCACTGCCTCCCCAAGCCCTGCCTTCCGAAACCGTCTCCATTTCATTTGCAAGCTCATTTCATGATGGAGCAGAACCGCCAATCAATGGTCCAGCCATCAGCAGGAGAGCACCCCCAATCTGCATTAGCCAGCCGGGCAGCTTTCCAGAGCATCATCTACAACACATGAATTATTGCCCAAACATTACTGCTGTCAGCACATTCCTCCCTATACAACTTCCTATTATTATTTTTTTGGCGGATAACCCTGAAATTTTAAACAGCTCAATCTTGCTAAAGTAATGCAACTGCCGACTGCCTCCAGGATGAACTTTTCATAAAAATCAACAATAATCCTTCTTCTGAGAATAGCAACAAAACCCCCCAAACAGTCCTTTTATTTTTCCTTTGTTTGTTTTGGTTGTGGTGTCTTTAGCAGCTCTGACTTTCATTCTAATTTGCAATAACAGCCTTTTATTTCTCTCACAGCAGAAAAAAAAAAGAGACTTAAGGGATCCTTAAGCTTCAGTGACAGAGTCTGAAGCAGCATCTCCATCAGGGCGCAGACGGCAGGGTCAGCGCCTGCCGCCTGCATCGCCGCTCATTAAGAAAAACGAGCGCCGAGTACCATTTGCTTCGAAACCATTTATGCTGCTGTAATTCATTCAGAGAACGCAAAAGTCCAAGAAGCACTAGAAATAGTCTTAAACCCCCTGAATATAGGGTTGGTAAATTAGTTAGTTAGTCATTACTGCTCCTGTCCATGACAACTGCGGAACAGTAACGGCTGGAGTGGGACGTGAAGCTTTGTGCCGCGCCGCAAGCGCTTCCCGGGGCCGTGCTTGGACAGACGTCAACACCTGCAGTGTCCCAGCCTTAACTTTTTAGTTAATATAACACATGTAAACAAAACAGAGCTTTTCAACACTACCCCCAGCTCTCCCAGCCATTCCCAATCCCCTGTGAAGGACCATTCCTTCCTTTCAAATAAATAGGACATGGGAAGTAAGAACTATGGAAAAAAACCCCCTCAAAGTTGTATTTCCATAGAGATGAAGGTAGAGATCTTGCCATAATTACACAAATCAAAGGTTTCATTGAGTTTCAATAAGCAAATTACCTTGTATAACTCTTCTAGTTATGGAAAACAGATATATGTATTTCTTCCGGGTCCTGAGCAGCGCATGTGCTATTACATAATTAACAGATTGCACATTTCTTCTTTTAATCAATCAGGGTTGAATTTACAATGCAAACTTTTAGCATAACAAAAAAAGCAACTGATTATCAAAAAATATTTATTCAAGATTAAAAAACACGCAGCATATGAATATTTTAAAAAATATTAAATATTTATGTCTCCTTTCCAAAGCTTCCTTAACTGGGCTTTTAATTAATTTGTCATAAAAAATTTATAGAGCCAGGTAGACTTTTAAATATAATTATTAAATTATATCATTGAGCTTCAGGTATTCACTTCTTTCTTGTGCCAGCACGGAGCAGGACGTGCTGCACCAGCACGAAGAGACCCTGCTGCAGGCTGGGAACGGGTGAAAACCTGTTCCCAGCCTCTTTCAGAGCAGTTTGCGAATTGTAGGGATACACCGGATTAATTAGCATTTGCACTTCCCTACAGCATGGAATCACCAGCTGGAAGCAGACGATGCTGGGAGATGCTCACGCTTGGGAAGAGGAGGAGGCTGAAGGGCAAATGCTGGGAGGGCGATGGGGGGGGAGCAGCAGCTCAAGGCAGGGACACGTGTCCCCCTGCCCTTTTCCATCTCCCCCCGACCTGGAGTGCTTTAGTGCCTCCTCCCCTCCTGCCTAACCTTCTCCCACCTCATGGAAAAGGTGAGCTCAAGGGATAGATGCAGGATCTGAGGTGCATTCCCAAATTCATGTTTTAAGGAGCTCCCTGTGGCCATGCTCTCTGGGGCTCCAGTCTACGACATCGCTGCCCGCAGTCACTCAGTGGCACGGCCCTGGCTCCCAGCCAGGAACCAGAGCCACCAGTGCTGGGGCCATCCACCTGCCCAACGCAGAAAGGAGGAAAAACTCCGGAGAGGAGCAGCCCCCCTGGCACAGCCGCACCGGCCGTTTCCAGGAAAGGTAGGAGCAATCTCTTCCCTGCATTTCCACGGCATCTCACATCCCTCCACTGCTACAGCCACAGATCGCGTTTGCTGGGACAGCAATGCCCCGATTTGGGCAGATGACAAGAAGCCCAAGCTGTCCACGTCTGCTTCACCGCACCGCGAGCTGGCACAGCACAACCCTTCCTGCTGCCCAGCTCCAACACCGCGCTGGCTGCCCAGGTTCAGTGGGGCACATCCCCCCGGCCGGTGGGGCACACCGATCCCTGTGCCAGCACCCACCCCGCTCAGACAGCAGGCTTCCCAGGGATGCAATTCCCTTCTTGTAGCCTCCACAACAGCTCCCAGCAGGAGCAGCTCATTGCCAAAGGAAGGTTGGCCAGAGGCTGGCTCCGTGCCCAGCGATCCGAGGAGACAACGCCACGTCCGAGCTCGGCCTGGCAGCGCCCTCTCTCCATACAGCCTTTTGCTGCTCACCACAAACCTGCCTAAATTTCTCCAGCAAGCTGCTGCAAGGAAAACAGAAGTCACCTTCCCTCAAATCACAAAGGAGCACACTCTGCTCACTCGGTACTTGTCTGACCCCCCGGCAGCAGCGGATTCGAAGGAGAAAGAGATGGAGTCATGAACTGAATTGCTGAAGCCCATTATTTTCAGGAAATTGTGCTCCTGGAAGCCCTCGTAGCTCTTGTAATCACCTCCCTGTGCCACCGAGCGAACTCAATTGAGCAGCAAAAGGTGGTCACAGCCACATGAGCAGACCCCGAGCTTTTTGGGAGGGATGCTGAGTAAGAGAGAGCAGCAGTTGGCCACCCCGAAAGAGGCAGGAACTGGGTTATTAGTAAATTATTAGGAGGAGACCTGCAGCCACGTTTTCAGCATCTTCTATTAACTTTAGCTGATGTTCACATGGTATTTTGGACAATGTCCCTCACTTCCTTCCATTGTAAAATTCCTGTCATCGGTTACAGGAATTATGTCATGTAGCATCCGAGTGCCAATGATGGACCCCCAGAAAAACCCTGAGACTCCAAATGAATATATTGGCCCCAGTAAGAGACTTTGAGTCAACCCCCAGGGCTACGTACCACATAACTGAGATCTTTTTGCCAAACGAGCTCCGAGATAACTCCCTAGTTGTCCTGCCCGGCACAGAGCTTGGCCACCTGGAAATACCACTGCCCTCAGAGGACAGGAACAGATGCACAGAGCCCAGATCCAGCTACATGACCTCCCAGGAGCTCCACTGGTTTCCTCCCATAGGATTGCAGCTAAACATTACATCAGCCTTCCACAAACTGGAAAAAACAGGACTTGGGATTTTTGGCTAGTTGCAGCGACACTGGGAAGGTTTTGAGCAAGCAATCCAAGTCCATGTCTGTCTCCACCGATTTCCCTGCATGGAAGCATTCCTCTTCCTACCCCAGCATTCCTTGCCCTCTGAGGGTTAGGATATTCGGTTCTGTATGTACAGACAGTGTACGTACGGACCAGGAGGTGCCCATCCAGAGGGGCAGCACCACATGGTCCAGCCCCGGCGGCCGGTGGGCTGCCCTGCCCTCCCCTCTCCCGGCCCTGCCCCACGCTCACAGCCGGGACACGCAGCCAGGCTGCCAGGAGGCAGCTCAGAAAGAGATGTCGTGAAGGAAATCAAGACTGAAGCCCCGCGAGTCACAAGGAAGGGCTGGGAATGGTTGAAGGAATCACCGTTCATAGTGCTGCTCTTCTTCCCCTGCTCCTGCTTGCCCAGCAGCAGATAACCCTCAGTTAATCGTTCCTGGGTTAATTACCTCTTCCTAGAATAAAAGAAAGTTCACTTTACTGGCAACTATCGGAAGCTTCAGGGAGGGAAGTGTTCTTGCCTTACACACTGTGTACTCCCTGCGTAAAGGGCACAGCAGGTTTTGTGAGGACTGTCAGAGCAAACCCTTCCTCCCTGGAGCACCGAGCGTGTCCCTACACCCGGGGTGCCGCGGGCCAGCCCCCGGGGATCCAGCCCGTCAGTGCCCTCCCTCGCCCCTGCCGATGGCTGCGGTCCCTCGGCTGCTGTCACAGGCTCGGTACAGGCCATCAAAACAGTTCGAATGCATCGTCTTGAATGTGGCCAACACTGATTTTATGATATACTTAACACCCCATCCAATAGCTATTAGTTTTACTGTCAGGCACACAATGTACACGATCCATCTTTCCTCTCAGGCACACCACGTGCCCCCTCTCAAACCACATTATACTACACCAGCCTGTATTTGTTACCGTGGGGGTTTCAAGCACTAACATTAAAGCTCTTATCTTTTTGGTTGGTTTGTAATTAACGGCACATTTTATTTAACCGGGATCAGCCTGCGGTTCCTGTTCAGACACAGCGGAGAATGGCTCCGATTTCCCCTTTGGCAGACAAGGCTCCGCAGCACCAAGCGCCTGCCACGGCAGAGCCATCTCACCATCTGCTTAGAGGGGACCATGCAGGGAAGGGCCAAACCCTCCAAAATCCCAGGCGCAGGCTGGAACAGCCTTATTTCTTTTGCCTGTCAACCCTCTTCCTCTGTGGCATCGCTGCAGCGGAGGGGCAGCCCGCCCCCGATGCCTTCCCCAGGGCTCCGCCGCAGCAGCCCCGGACACCCCTCGCTCCCGGGGAGGGCACAAGCTGCTCCAGTGCAGGGGAGAGCCGTGGCCTTCCATCATCCTGCAGGGTGCCGTTAGTAAAAACCGCCTGCGGCAACAGCAAGTACCCCTCGACTTCAGGCTTCACCTGCATCGCTCTGTGCCACAATTCCCAGAGGAAGAGGTGCCAGGAAAGCGGGGTCTGGCAAACCAGCAGGGAGAGTTCCCCCTGCCCTGAGCCGAAACGGAGCTGCTTGCAGCAGGATTCACGCTGGTTCTGTTTACATGCAAAAGCATTCAAAGTTGTACAAATGTCCATCAAAGCTCAGTCTCAGACTCCATTAAACACTGGGGCTGTCAGCCAGAACATGACCACATCAAAAGCCTCCATGAATTATTTCAGAGGCATTAACGGAACATAGTTCTCTTGCAAAAGCGTTTGGGCTCTCTGAAAACAGTCTGAAGAGGCACGACATCTTACCCTTGCAAAAACAACACTTCACGCTTGAGCGGTCGGTCTCTCAATCCTATCTTCACTTAGTGTAAGCTAACCTACAGCGTGAACAGAGTTAAGACAATTTCCATCATAGGAGGCAAGTGTTTATTATCCTCATTTATTTTCTTGTCCCACCTGAGTCTGTCTCCGCTGAAGAGCTGCTCTACCATCGTCTGCATCCGAACGCCCCGAGTGACCACCGATGGGATAGGGAATAAACACCCGCACACCTGTATCGCTATCGCACAGTCCCTCCTTTGTGCGACAGCCTTCTGCACCGCAGCCAAAACATGCTGCTTCCAAATCTTTTTACAGGGAGGATGGCAGAGCAAGCTTTGTAGGGACAAAGCACTCTGATAGAATATTAAACTAAATAATAGCAATTAATTAGGCTTGTGTAAAGCTATTAACCTTCAAATCCCTATAGAAATAATAAGTAATGCTCAAATCCTCTGGGATGCAGATGATATTACCCCATTCCAGAGAAGAGGAAGTGGAGATCCAGAGCAGTGAAATGATTTTTGCCCAGGGCAATGCTGTACTGGGGCGGGGGAAAAGCCAAATCATTTCCAGCTCCACGGACCAGGCTGCTGCTTCCAGACCACACTCAGGCGGGTGGGTAGGAGCCATACCTACAGGTACACGTGTCCCGAGCACCCCATTTCTAACTGCTTATTACAGCCCAACACACCACGTTTGCAGACTAGCATTTGCATCATATGAAAGTGGGATTTTCCGGAACAGGTGATGCCTGCAATATTTTTGTTCTCTAATGCCCCCTGCAATCCCGTGCAGGTGATCACAGCAGTCTTTCCCCCCACCTCCTCCTCAGTGTTAGCATTGCACCCATATGGAAAAAGAGAGATCTTAACCTTCTCCTAAGCACTCTTCCCAAATGCCTTCCGCAGCTCCTATAGGGAACATATAAAAAAAGCTGAGCATCAGCTTAAACTCAGAAGTCTCTCCAGGGTGTTACATCCACAGCACCATAAATCTTGTAGGTTTTTTGCATAGTATCTCTACAATTCAGCCTTCCCTGGGGCAGACAGCTAACCTTCTCCAGGTTTTCATCATCCTGTGGCCTAATTATTGCAACAACCACATCATTTTCATCTTTGTTCGGAACACCAGTAGGTTTTGCTTGCATCACCCCTTTCCCTGCATCCCTCCACTGCCTCATCCCTCCTAATTGCACCACACACAGGTTGCCTCAGTTTTCAGAGCCCTCCACAGCTTGTCCTCCCTCTCCCACCTTTTGTTCCGCTGGGCCCAGGCTGCCAGGCTCTATCGCACGTTGATTACGGTAGAAGCTGCCTAGAAATACCCCCAAAGCCACATCAGTGCTCTGCTTCAACTCCTATCTCAAACCACGCTTGCTGCAATGTGTGAAAAAGGCTTGAAAACAGTTGGATTGCCCGTGTCCCGAAACCATTAATTTTACTGTTCTCCCGTAGTGCCACTATTTCTAGACTAGTTCTGTACTTATCTTCTCACAGATTACAAGCATGCTCATAACTGAATTATGCCATTGCCCGTTCTCTAGTTTGGATGCGGCGCAGCACTTACCAACACAACGGGACTCCTGCCTGTGACTGGGTTCCCCACGCACTACCACACTAAGTGGGAAATAAATAACAATGCTCCCAAAAGCTTACAGTTTCTTGGGGTGGGCTTGTCCCCCCAGTAACACCAGTGAATCCTGGGGAGGGCCCTCGGGCTGTTCACATGGAAATGACAGCTCCCAGCCACCGCCCTCCCGTTACGGGGCAGGAGGAGCTCTTTGCTGGGGTACCTGATTTGCCTTTTTGTGATGGCTCAATTCCCACCAGAAACAACGGTTCTTTCGTTAAAAAGTGTGTTCAAACCCACCACAAAGACCCTATAATTAGTTGGCATGATGGCTTCCAGAAGAAAGGAGAGCTACAAAACGCAGCTCAGGGCACCTTAACCAGGGGCAGACTCAGCTCTGAAAATCCTTGCTCTTCAGGGGTGCAAGATATCCTGCCTTACTGTAATGGAAGTCCTCTTGTCCAACGTCCTCCAACAATCTGCCTTTAATGGGGTTACTATTGCAGAGGTAAAGCATTTTATATGGAACCAGGTTTACATTATCCTGCTATTCGGAGATCTAGCTTGCAATGCTGTTCAAATCCTTTAATCCATAAATAGGATTCCAGCCAGAGCTGGGCTGCCTTCCAAAACTGTAATCTCCAGTATATGAATTATTACAAAAAGATTAGGGTGTTTCGAGTAATAACATTTCAAATAAATCAGCTTTCATGGAGGAACAACAAACTAATATCGGAAATAACAATATAAAGACATTTATATAGCCACTTGCTGGAATAACTTCACTAACCAGAGGGATTCTTTTCTCATTTGCATCATTTTCTTTGAGAAACGTCCCTTTGCCTCTGTCCCTTCACTACTGGGCTCTGCTGCGGAGCAAGCAAGGTGCTCCTGGCTTGCACATCAGCCCCTTCGAACCCCCAGGTTTCTGTTACTCAGAGCGATATGTTGGTGTTACTGCAGATGATGCTGGTCTCTCCAAGCCTTCAGCTTTAAGCAATGCTGCGATGAGGATGGGCAGATAATCCTGAAGGCCAGAAACATTCCCTGAACTCCATTTTAATAATGATGAGCTCTGAGTTTAATTATCATTCCTAGTGCATTTGCAAAAGCCCTCCTTTCCACATACACAACATGTACATGCGTGCAGGGAGAGCTAAAGAACCATCCTTTCTTGGTTATTTCCTGCTTCTTTCAGCAATACCCTTATATCACAAATTTATTGGGCTTTTCTTCCCTGCAAACTGTATTGGCGCAGTAAGGAACCTGCAGAGCTCGAAACAGTCAGATGGAGAGAAATGAAGAGGCTCAGGGCGTGGGCAGGTGAGATGGCAGGAATGAGAGGTGGAAACGAGCAGAGCCAACAGCACACGGTCCCTTGAGCTCCGCGGGGAGTGGGCAGGGGCTGGGTGGTGGGCAGCAGGGAGCAGGTCCCCTTTGGCCGGGGAGAGCGGAGAGCTGCGTGCCCAGCACCGCCACCAGCCACAACGCTCCAGGTCGCCCAGCACCCACGCCAGCCGCGATGCTCCAGGTTGCCTAGTGACAGCTCTGCAGTCCGAGGTACCCATGGATTTATGGCGTTCCTCCCCGCCTTCCAAGTGCTATGAATAAATGACACATCTCAGTTCCTTATTTATCCATTTGTGAAGCTTAATGGGCAGTTGTAGAGAAGAGCACTGAGCCTTTTATGGGGCAGGGCAGGCTAGTTTCCTGATTTACACTTGCTTCAATAGAGTGGAATATGGACTCTGCAAATCTTATTTACCTTTTTAAAGAAAACAAAGAAATCCACAGAAACGCAGCCAAACTGTGCATCCTAAAAAATAAACCAAACCTGCTGCCAACTAGGTTTGAATTCAGACCTGATAACGCTATGAAAAAGGCAAGAAAGCTGCTGCCAGAGGCGGTGCCAGGCCAGTGAAAGGGCTCGTTCCCTTTGCAGACCCCTCTGTGCCCTCAGGCTCTGCGGGCTGCAGGGATCCCGGCACAGACCACCGAGGTACATCCAAGCGCGCACCCGGCTTTAACACGCTCCATTTGCCTACTGGAGTCAGTGGGCACATTTTAATAGGTGGAGTTAAATAACATACACAGAATCGTGGAATGGTTTGGGTTGGAAGGGACCTCAAAGATGACCCAGTGCCCCCCCTGCCCTGGGCAGGGACACCTCCCCCAGCCCAGGCTGCTCCAAGCCCCGTCCAACCTGGCCTTGAACCCCTCCAGGGATGGGGCAGCCACAGCTTCTCTGGGCAACCTGGGCCAGGGGCTCACCCCCTCACAGCAAAGGATTTCTTCCTTACATCTCATCTAGATCTCCCCTCTTTCAGTTTGAAACTGTTACCCCTCGTCCTATCATTACACTCTCTGATAAAGATACATCAATGTTTTAAAGAATGTGGGACTAGAAGTCGCAGGCGGTCCTTGCACAGGATACGGACCATGTTATCGCTGCCTGGTGTAACAGCGGTGAGCGGGGATTGCTGCCCACCGCCGCCGGGACAGCACAACAGACGGCAGCCCATTT
>VXBO01009506.1:321012-561794 GCA_013400135.1 Rhinoptilus africanus
TTGGGTTGGAAGGGACCTTAAAGCCCACCCGGTGCCCCCCCCTGCCCTGGGCAGGGACACCCCCCACCAGCCCAGGCTGCTCCAAGCCCCGTCCAACCTGGCCTTGAACCCCTCCAGGGATGGGGCAGCCACAGCTTCTCTGGGCAACCTGGGACAGGGGCTCACCCCCCTCACAGCAAAGGATTTCCTCCTTACATCTCATCTAAATCTCCCCTCTTTCAGTTTGAAACTGTTACCCCTCATCCTATCATTACACTCTCTGATAAAGATACATCAATGTTTTAAAGGATGTGGGACTAGAAGTCGCAGGCGGTCCTTGCACAGGATACGGACCATGTTATCGCTGCCTGGTGTAACAGCGGTGAGCGGGGATTGCTGCCCACCGCCGCCGGGACAGCACAACAGACGGCAGCCCATTTTCATCAATTGTTCTTATTCTCATAAAGTAGCCCCCTGAGACCTTCAACATGCAATCGCACCTAAAGCTCCTGGAATCAGATCTCTAAAAAAAGATACTCAGTGTACTATCAAAAACAGCTCTCAGACATTTTATCATAAAAGAAAATAAAAGTTTGATGTCCCTCATCATTTTTGGCAAGCTTCTTCAGGTATTCAGCTGTGATTTACACAGGACATTTTGCTCTGGAATGATAAATTACACCAGGACACAAAGGAGAGTGAATAGCAAGTGAATCAGGACATCCCAATCTTAAAGGTCCTATGACAAGGAAAATAAGAGCTAGAATTAATTAATATTTTTAAAATGCTATGGATTTAGGCAAAACATTAATCATGCCTATGATTTTCAAAGCAGCACTACCATAAAGTTACAGTGCTACATTCTTCTAGAGCAGATATTTCCCCCCGCCCCCCCAAAGTGGTCACACCACCATCAAAACTACTATTTTTGCACGTATCTCAGTTATTCCACACTGAAATGCTTTCGGTGCAAGCCTAAAAATACTAACAAAAAACCACAATGCCTTTTCTCCTTTTTACTTCCTAATGGACAGCAACACAAACAATCCATAATCACATGAAATACAGCCCTTTTTGCCAGCCTATAATTTTTTCTGTGGTGCATTAAGGTGGAGAGCAACACCTTGGTTAGAGACTGTCAGCACGTCCACTACACAACTGGCATTATTTTTCCCCTGGAATTCATCTTTCAACCATTTCAAATCGAGCTGAAACTTTGACATGCAGGCTGTCAGTTCGGGGAAGAATTATTATCATTCCCAGGAAATTAAATAAATCAGGTCAAACTTTATGACCAGCTTTCCCACCCACCGTGCATAAAACTCCCAGCTCCTTCCCTCCCCCTGGTCGGCTGCTTCTGAACACCTTCAACTTTAAATAAAACACAAATAGTGTTTAGCACCGACTGGGGAAGGGTCCTCGACCCGAAAGAGGGCATTGCTCAGAGCTCACAGGAAGGCTCAGGGTAGCCCAGGCTTTATCCAGAGCCCATACAGTCGCTTTTCTGAAGGTAAACCACAACAGGACCATTTCACAGAGAACAGGGTTAATTCAAGCTAAGCAACTCAATGAAAAAAAAAAAATCAAACTCCACCAAACCCCAGAAATAAGGAAGCACATGCATTTGTTGTTGCAAAAGCTACAGCAGAGCAGCGCCAGCACAAGAGGTAAAGTTATCGCCATGGAACGCTTACTGCCAACCCGGCTACCTCCAGCCAGCGCAATTAACTCTTGGAAGTCACCTCACAACTTTCCAGGTTAAACAAAAGACCAAATCTTTGATTTAATCAACTCCAGGCTACAAACAGCCATTTCTCGCACTTTCCTATCCCATGCAATGAACTCCTGTGCCCATACAGTGATTCACAGCATAATTTTTCCGCCCCCATGCTATTATTTCTCATACCTTACTTTGGCTGAAGGACACATGCTGCTACAATCTGCTCTTGAGCGAACCTCAAGTGAACCTCCATTTCTTCTCTCAAAACCATCACCTCATCAAAAAATGCAGCAAGAGCACCTAAAGAGAGCTGCAAGGCGCTGCCTGCCCTTCAAAGCCTTGGCCCTTGCCAGCACCTGCCTGCAGGACCGGTGATTCTTTCCAGCTGTGAGGACACCCAGCTGGGCAGCTCTCCTTAATTGCAGTTCATTAACTCCTTCCTTGCAAAGCCGAGGGTGCTCCCTCCCCCCGTGGGCTGCTCATGGCCAGGGTATCTGTTATTTCATGGCCAGGGTGTGCTGTGCCATTTGGAGCCCCTGCCTTGCCCTGAGCATCCCACTGACACTTCCCACCCTGCCCAGAGCATCCCACCACCGCTCCTCACTCCGTACAGCCAACGGCCGGAGTCCTTGCTGAATGCAAATAATGTTGTTTGACTGGATTCGCCAGCGTTTTTAATGCCTATCATTAGGTACTGATTGAACCAGATTAAATAAAAGCCACCTTGCTCGATTTCTGCTTACGACCGCAGCCTGTTTCCACCTGACTTCGGCTGCTCAAGGAGTCAATGAGACTTTTATGGGTATATTACACTCGGATACGCCATTCAGCAAAAATAATAACAACATCTGACAAAGTTTATTGTATTAAACAGAAGGTGGAGAATTCTTTTAACCTACCGTACGTGAAGGAGCTAGCTGCACCGAAACAACAGGAAAATAGCACAGATCGCTGTGAAATAATTTGCTATTCATTTAGCTGTCAGGTGTACTTTTGAACAGAAGTTCTAGCACAATTCAGCTTTAATAAATGGATGCTTAAATTACACTTTGCACTACGCAACCGTCTCCTTGCATTAAACTGAAAAACTCAATCAATAATCCAGAAAAATTCAACCCAACAGCAGGTTGTTTTCCTATTACTGAATCTTTTTGTCCAATAACCCAGACAACTAGATTAACTGTACAGTATGTGCAAGGCAATAATTCTCTACTATGAATATTGCATTGCTGGGATCCATTAGCATTTTGGACAGGCTGTAATTAGGCACCATGGAACCCTGCGGATTCTGGAGTTTAGGCTCACATCCAGAAAATCCCAGAGTGAATTTTTTACCTGGTTCCAGAATTTTGATGTTGAATGACAAAAGGACCCGCGCAAAGGCTGTTCCCCAAAGGTGAGCCCTGCCCTGCCCCGAGCACGAAGCCCCTCAAAAGCCTCGGCAGATGGCGTGTCCTGGGGGGAGGAGATGGAGGTGAAAGACGCGTCTGTGGGTGAACCTGCAAAATAATTAAGGGACAGGCTACAGCCTAAAAATCGCCCATGGAATTCCTGCCAGATAATTGTTTGATCCCTGCCAGGGATCAATGCCCAATCTGGTTCTCAGTCCAAGGTGGCCGAGGAAAAGTATTTTTTTTTCTTTATTAAACTTTTGGACACACTTCCAGCAAAATGAAGGGGTTTTGAAACATTTCCTTCCCAAACACTACGACTGTGGTTTGAGCTGTGGGCCGTCAGCTGGAAGATGTGGAGACATGGCCGGTGTCTGTTCGGACTGCGGAGCTCTTTCTCCACCATTAACGCCCGGCTCCAGTGCATCAGCTCACCCCACCGCGAGTGAAATCAGAAACATGCCCGCTACTGCTAACGCTTCATAGCTATGGGCTTGCTTTGAAACCTCTTCCAGCTTTTCACTGCTGGGATTACGATCTTGATTTCTTTTGAATCTTTTTTCCTCCTCTCCCGCTCTCTCTCTGATCTAATCTCTCCGTGTTGGTGCTGCAGCTCGGCACTAACCGCGGGCACTGGGATTTATGTGGCCGTACCCGCAGAAGACATCAAGGTGAGATCAGCTGTTCTGTGAATTTTTCATGGCAAACTTTAGCTTTGCTCGGCCTGGCAGGGCTTTTTTCTTCTCCTAATAACTGGGGACGCAGCGCAGAGCCTAGAGAGAGATAAATGTACTTCACAATGATTTGGTTCTCCACTTTTTTGAAGGGGACACTATTCCAAGGACACAGCTTTCAAAATATCGTCCTGCTTGCCACCGAGCTTTCTGACTGATGTGTCGTATATTATCCTGTGCTGCAAAACCTAAGTGACGTGGATGAGTTAAAGTTATGATTATAGAATTTCTTATGACCCTAACTCGGTATTGAAAATGTCTCCCTTCGTATTATCTAAACTCTTTTTTTATATTCTTTCACTTTTGTTGTGGAGATCAATCAATAAGACACATCATAACTCTGCTGTCCCCCTCTTGGGCAGATTCTTCCTGGTTTCAGTTAACACTGGTAACGTATCGTTGTTTACCATCCAAGATGACTGAATTCCCTTCTCTGAATATTTCTTCCTGCAGTTGCTTTGTCTCTTAATATCTGTCGCAAGGAGAAGCTCTGGGGTCGCAGGCAGGCGGGGGGCAGGGGCAGCCGAGGGTTCACGGGGGTCCAGGGTCCAGCCTCCTCCTCCCAGCGCTCAGAGACACCCCCAGCTCCTGCGTGGGACAGGGGGATTCTGCTGGCCGGGCTATGGCCCGATGCTCCCCTGGGGCTCATGTAGTGGATGTTACATGGAGGGGATGTTTGATGGACCAGCAGAGACGGGGCCGCTGTTCGCACCCTCCTTTGGGTGAGCTGTGTCTCCCCAAGCCTGCGCTTCCCCAAGATCTGGTGCATCTGCTTCAGCTTCGTGCCTTGCGCTGCCCAGCAGGGGAGGAGAGGCCAGCGATCCCTTTTCTTTTAATAGATGAGCCTGTCCCCATGTGCTTGCAGCCTTAAAACTGACTGTAGCAACCTGCTGTCAACCTCCAACCTGCTAATTGAATACTCCCCAGTTTTTTTCAGACGGTATCTTATGAACATCTGAAGTTCTTTTTGCCACTTTCATGCATTCCTTCAGTGACTTCTTTCATTACTTAGTCTTTTTTAGTAAAGTTCATTTTCTTTGATCCTCACAAATTTTTCTCCCAGTTCCTCTGATAATTTTTTAAAAGAAACCACGGTAACTTTGAAACGCCTTTCCCCATGTCCATGCCATACAGCATGGCTAAGTGAGACTCCTTCCAAACCTTTAAGAATTGTAAATGTGACCCTGCTAAGAAAATGCAGAAAGTGTCATCTCTTATAACATATGAGACAGTAAAAGAGTGCAATTTATAAGGCTAAGTACAAAGGGCTGTTTTTCTTTCAGCTAATTAACTGGAAGAAGAGCATAACTAATTAACTGGAGAGACACAGAAGGAAATATGAGGTTGTAGCAAAGCCCTGCGAATTTGGATGCTCCTTTTCATCTGGCGGCTGGATTGCCGGGGCTCGGGCTCTGCCGGGGGCCGGCGCAGGGCCTTTCCCTCTCCTTCGCTCTTCCCTGCAAACTGCTGGCCTCTACGTTTGCTTCCCAAAACCTGCAGACCAGGATGCTGTCCTCACCCTCCAGAGGGCATCAGCTTTGAAACCCACTGCATTTTATCGAGTCAGACAAGCACCATCACAGAAGAGGTTTGTTCTTCCCACAATGAGGTTGTAGTTAATTCCTACTCAAGCGTCCAAATAATCCCAGTGATTTCTTGGTGCCTCCAAAATTCAAGCTGCTGTTATTTTGACACAGTACAGCACATGGCTGTAGACTCTTTAGTTCCTCCAAGGATGCAGATACAGTAATATTTTTACCACGACTAGGAAGGTGCTTAATGCCATTAAATTGCATAATTGCATTTGCTACTGAAGTAGCCTTCCAAGGGAGTCCCAGCCCAAGCTGTCTGTGGGGCAGCAGGGACCTGAACCCTGTGCCAGGACGGGTGGGTTTTGTGGTGTCTGTGAGGAAGCTCTGGGGAGGGATACGGAACACCAGCCTGGACAGAGAGATGCTTGGAATTTTCTGATTTTCCCATTTCTTGACGGGAAGGAAAAACAACCCAGGACGTCTCAGGGGGGAGGAGAGGGAGATTTTCTCCTCTGCTGAGCATATCTCAGCTCGTCATGAGTGATGCCGCTCCTGGACTCCCCCATCAGCCGGGGGCTTCTCCCGCTGCTAATGAGAGGCCACGCCGGGCTGACGGCCGCGCTCTGATCTCATCAGCCGCCCTCCTTCGGCAGGAATCTCCTCATTTTCATCTACTCTGACATTTTTCTTTCCATTAGTATCCAGGACCAGAAACAATTTGTCCAGGTGCTTTGCCTTTTCCTTTTTATTCTCACAGCAGAGCAGAGCGAATCATAAAAATCACCAAAAGTAGAGCAGGGAAAAGACCTTTTAGGCTGTTCCAGTCTTCCCTCGGGGGCAACTGCAGACAGGATTCCCACAGTACGTTTTCTAGTGCTTTAATCAGTTCAATTTTCATACTGTGGGTCACAAAGGATTAGACAAGATGAAGGTCTGGGGAATCAATTCATCCTTTGTTTTTATCAGCAAAATTCTGTTCTGGGCTAAACCAGTGGGAAACTGGAAGTATTTTGCTGAATGCTTGATAATTCAGAGTTCATATGCCAGGGAGATAGCAAAGAGGTGTCCTGAATCTGAAACACTTGTTTCAGTCTGAAATTATGGCTCCTGGTAACAAGGACTGATCATTACCCGTGTTTCCTGCAAGGTTCAATGTGACTGTCATTGCCCGGTCCCCCAGCTATGCTGGCAGCTCTCCTGTCCCAGAAAAGCCATTAAAATCACTACAAGATGGACTACGGGTACCTTTGCAAAAGATAACTAAAGGATTTAGAACCTAATTCCCTCTGTCTGTCAAAACTGTGTAATATCTGTCAGGGGACCCATCCCCTGCATGTGCTATGTATTGACATTTTTACCAGTATTGGGTTAAAAATCCCACTCATGTCAGTGGGAGCAGATTTGTCTCCAGGCTGGACTGCATCCCCCACAGCTCCTGGGGTTTCCAAAGCTACCCGGGATGGGCAGCCCTGGATTCATACAAGTCGTACCAGAGCAGGTTATCAAAACACTCTTCCCGAAGCCCGGCCTAACCTGTGTGTTAAAGAAAATGTATTATTGGAAATGCCTAAATAAGACAAAGGAAAGCAAGACGGACACGCCAGTGAAAAAGTGGACCAAAGGGCGGGATACAAAGCTCACTGAAGACCATGCAACTTCACCTCTTGATCTGAGTGAGCGCTGGTTTGACCCCCAGCCCTCAGGACCGTATGTGCACTGCTGGTGGGAACTGCGGGGCTGCAGAAGCCAGAGGAAGACAAGTTTCCTACCCAAAAATGCTGAAAGAGGTGGTGGTGGCGGTGGGGGCCTGGGCAGCAGCCGCGGGAAGGCAGCAGCGTGGGGCGGATCAGCAAGGCGTAAAGCAGGGCTGAGTTTGGATTTGACAAGTATCAACACACACTAACAAGGGTTTATGAGTCCAGATGATAAACAATAATGAGAACAGCTGCATCCCAAATGAATCCTTCTTCTGAGAGAGAATATAGGAGATTTCAGCTTATTCAAGTAACATTAGCTTGGGGCAGGGTGAGATTGTTCTGCATTTTGACCTGATTTTGTAATTATCACTCCTTCATAGAAAGATGTGTTGTTTAAATATCCTCTAATTTGCTTTCAGAGATCATAAACCTCTCTTTATTATCTGCCGCCATGTATTACAGACAGATAATGACTGACTTTTGCCTTCTTTACTCGGAAAAGTGCATTTAATTTTGTGAAATAATGGAGGCGTTTGTTCATCTTTAGTACTATTTTCTGTGCTTCATTCCCTTTTACCCAATAAAACGGCCTCCTTTGGAGGTCCACTCTGGGTGAATACTCCTAATGCAGATACTGTACACAGCTGAGGGCACTGAGGTGTTAGATATTCATCAAAAACGTAAAAAACCACTGCCAGATTATCACACAGAAATGTCTAGTCTCAGGTTTCATCTGTTCCATTTAATGCACGCACAGCCATCATGACTTTTTCCAAATTACTTGTAATTAAGGCACTTGTCATTACAGAATGAGGGTGTCTTCAGCCAGCACCGAGCCCATATTTAGCAGAATGGGTGACGGCCAGGAGCGCGCTCCCGAGCACCTCTGCTGATGGAGGGGAAAACTTCTCCCCAGTCCAGGAGAAAGAGCTCAAGTTCTCAAACCCAGGGATCACTCCTGGTTCTCACAGTTACAGCAAAACCCCTCCATCTACCGGTTCGTTCCATGCACTCACTGCGACTCCCATAAAAGAGGATTTCTTTGCATCACTCTGAGCAGATTTTAGCGCTCGTATTATGCATGCACAGCACTTTTGCCTGGATATTTGCAAAGCTTTTAAAAATATGAAATAGTTGCTGCTTGTGCTTTCTCAAACGTATCAATTATTTTTAATTTCTGAAAACTGCTACAGTAGCATACAAATAGAGGAGAAATGAGAAGGGCTTTTTTACTCAAGAGTAAGGTTTAAACATCCCCAGACATACTCAGATGGGGGAGAGGACTGTAACAATAGCTTGTTCCCTACGTATTTTCATCTGGTTTTAATGCAGTTTCTGTTTATATATTCTATTATATGGCTAATTATTCATTCTCTCTCAGGCACTTTGAGATGCATTGTGTATTTTATTATTATTTGTATTGTAGCGTGATTGTTTAATCATTCTGCAGACACACAGCAACAGCCAGATTTGCAGCCGGAGCAAGAGCTGGGCAGCAGCGGCTCGGACTCGCAGCGGCTCCGTAGTGAATGTTCCTGCACAAACTTTTACTTTTGGTAAAGGCAACTTAATGGGAGGGAGTTTACCACCAAGGAAAGAGTATCAATGTCCCTTAAATCTCACGTGCTAACACCGCGTGCCTGTGCAGTTGCAGTGGAGCCGGCTGGGTCCCCGCAGTCCCACCGTGCCTTCCCTCGCGCCCGTGGCTGCACAACCTGCAGAGCTGGTGCCCCGGGGCCCAGAACTTGCCCCAAAACTGCCCCGACTGGGGCAGGAGCCCAGGGAGACACCCTTGGCCCATGGCCGGTGGGGAGGAGGAGAGTGGGAAACCCGTACCCAGCCTCCCGCAGTGGATCGCCCACTGGGTCACACCGCCCACTTCAGAGAATCAGAATCGTTTAGGTTGGAAAAGACCTTTAAGATCCTCGAGTCCAACTGTCACCCTGACACTGACGAGTTACTGCTAAACCGTGTCCCTCAGCACCATGTCTACTCTGCCTCTGCTCCTAATTTTTTACTTATTTTGATGGCATCACACAGCAAGGCAGGAGACAGCATCAGCCAAAAGACCACCACGCTATGGCCCACTATCTCCAGTTCATTTGCTGACTGTCCCTCCCAGTAGTTTATTCACCAGTAACGACACACGGCAGGGTTGTCTAAAGGGCAAACAGGACAGAATCACTGCGTACGGGACCTAATTCCTCTGCAGATGGGGGACAGGTCTCTACCTGTCTGCAGTCTCCATTACAGGTAAGAAAGACCCACAAAGCACCAGCACCCGGGGGCAGAGGGGAGAGGAGCCCTCTCCCTGCTTTTAAGAAAGAAAACTTCTTACCTGCATAGCACAGAAATAATTCCCAACCCTGCTGGCTAAGTGACCCAGCCATACAGCTCAGAACAGAGATAATATGCGATGTTCAAACACAAGGATGGCATTTCCCATAACTGCACAGAAATATGGGACACTTTCCCTCATTTTACTGTATGTAATTGATATGAGGCCAGGAGCTGCTGGCAGATTAAATTTTACAACCCATGACACACCAAGGCCTTGACTCAAAAAATTACTTGCACTCGACTCTAATTATTCACGTTCTACCAGTTCAGATGTTAGGGATATATGCCATTTATTCTGAAGGAAAATGATTTGCAAGCCCACAGCAGAAAGACCCGGGAAAGCAGGGGCTGAAGCACCGCGGAGCTGCAGAGCCAGCAACGCGGTGGGAGCGAGAAAAGAGCAAACGAGCAAGAACTTGATGGGGGGAAAATAATCAGGGCAATTCGTCTGCTAAAGCATGTACCAACGGGTCTGCATCGCGCGGTGTCACCTCTGCTCTGGAGGGGAAGCACGGGAAAAGTTTTAGCACACAAAAGCAATGGCTGCTGGACAGAGAATAAAATATATTAATAACAGAGAGGCTTCTTGGTGCTTGCAGGGTTTCTTTTGGGAGCCAACAGAGGTTTGAGCAAAGATCGGTCATGCCAGAACACCCATATGCTCAAAGGTTTCCCAGACAAGCACCCAATGAAATTTTGGACAACTGCACATAAAAGCCGACTCAGCAGAATATGGCTTTCTATAGAAAATGGTTCGGAGAGCACCCAAGCTCCGACCCACAGGGGTTTGCCGTGTTTTCCCGGAGCACAGGGAAGGTTGCCTCCCCAGCAGCCCTGTCAGACGCATGTTTTAAGCCACGCTACAGCCATATTGGAGACAATCCACAGCATGGCTCAGCTGGCTGGGTTCCTTGGTGTCTAAAAACACAGGATGGATGAGGCTGGCTTTTTTCTAAATGAAATTCAAAAAAAGAAACTATAATTATGCTAGGAGAACATTCATTTGCTTGTTAAGTGAAATTTGAAGGGGAAACTTTAATGATGTTAGGAAGAAAATCAGATTCTCTTGTTAAACTAAATTCCAAGAGAACTCCATGCATATGCTGGACAGCACATTAAGCATCAAAGACTCATCAGTGATTCATAGAAGACTTTTTTTCTCAGCGACATGAATTATTTTCATGGGAAAAGATATGAAGATATCTTAGACGAAGATGAGGAGAGAATATTTTTTTATTTCTGTCCTTGGGAAACAGATAGTGTATAAATAAACCTTAAGTTTAAAGGCCATTTGAAAAAAAACCCCTACAACTTTCTATTTATTTTACATTATGTTAACACAGAAAAATAGGTTCTAATCCCTCGAATTCAACTTGGAATTGCAAATAGGGTGATCTGTTTTCAACCAAGCTAAGGGAAAATGAATATATAGTGCAAGTTTGGATGTTTCCTCACTAACTCCTTTGCCCATTTGCCCACAGGACCGAGCTCCTGCCTCCTCGGGTGGGGGGAATCTGCTGCCAGCACCCGGAGCCGGGTCAGGTTGCCCTCAGGCGCCGCTAATCGTCTCTTGACTTACAGGTACTAATCACCTGTTCATCTGAGTTCAGCTAAAATCGACACCAGGGGAATAATAATATTATTGTTACTAATAATCCTCTTTCTGAGGAAGGATCTTGAAATGTTAATTAGGCATGACATTAATAAATTAAGCCTGACTTCACGGCAGCCTTAAAGTATTTACTTAACATTGTATCACCAATAGGTACACTGAGGCAAGGAGAGCTAATCTACTTTCATTTACACACTCCTAACGCCAGAATAATTCCTTTGAGTTACTAATATGCTTTGGAAGAGTACACAGCAGGCGTACCGCAGAGTTTGAAACCGTTAACCTGATTTTGAAGTTAAGCGAACACAAGCAAAATGCATTTTCATGGGACTTGGCACATAAGGAAGGTGCAGAGCAGTGTGTGGATGCCGAGATTCAAGCCTTGCCTTTTCCTTTCACCCACCAGCTATTCCCAGGCGATTTTCGCTGCCTCCCAGTACCTTGTTTCCACCTCCCACCTGCGGATGCTCGTGAGCTGCTCTGCTCTCTGTTTGCCCGTTCCTCAGCAAAGCAGAGCTTTGATCTCAGAGGTGGATACTAACAATTACTATAATACAAATAATAACTCTAGGATGCTAATGAAGGATACAATTAAAGGCAGTCAAGCATTTATTCCTGGAAACCTACTCATAAATCCCATCACTCAGCTCAGCCGAGTGAAGGGATGTGCAGGCGGTACCCGGGTCCGAATCTGTGGCAGCGGATGCTCAGGAAGGGCCCCTCCTGCCCAGCAAACTAATACCAAATACCCCCATTTAATTCATTAACTGACATTTAGAGGACAGTATAGTAGAAACATGATAACCGAGCGTCAAATACAAAGGTATTTAGCGTTATCATATATCAGAGGTGCCTCGTACCATTAATTGTGGATGCTGCCGTTGTGTTGCTATCAATCAATCACCAAGTGTCCCCCTCTCCCTTCCTCTGCCATCCATCACTGGAGGTTTCCAACTATATATCCATCACCTCGCGTTCCTCAGGAGTGTCCATCACGCTGCTATCTGAGGACTGAACCATATGGGAGGAGGCGCAGCGTGAACTCAGAGTGGGCAGATAAACCCTGCGGTATCTCACCATCCCTCCTCCTTTTTTTAGGGAGCACAGGGTGATCTTTAGAGGGCGATTTCTCTCTAACAGTCCTACTCTTCCCTTCCCCAGCCACCATCCCTCCTCCCACCCATGAGTTATTAGACGACATAACATTCACTTTGGCAAAATATATTATTCAAACTGAGTGGCTTAAAATTGAAATGCTTACATGGTCATGAACCCAGGCTGCAGTTAAAAATAAATCCCTTTATCTGTGCTGCATTCTCAGGCCTGCCTTTTCCATGAAAAGTCCTTTAAAATACTCCGGACTCTGAGCCTGAACAAGATCAAATGTGACTTTTTAAAAATAGGATGCCTGGTCCTCTTCGCTTTCCTCCTTGGGTCGACAATGGGAGATAAATTTGCTCCGCAGGAACCTTTTGTGGGCCGTGCTGCTGAGGCAATTTGCAGTTTGCTGTGGAAAAGGCATCTTACGCTACATTTATCACCCCCTGCCGCTGGCTACAATTCAACCCACTTGGAGCCACTGAGCAGAGGTGCCGAGCAGAGCTCCTGCATTATTATTCTACATAATAATGGGTGTTCAGGGAAGCAAGAGACAAATATAGAGTATATTCCAGAAAGGCTCAGCTGGGGAATGGAGGTAAAGGGGCCAGGGGGTGGGCTGCAGGGAGGGAAGGCAGAAGGGAGAAAGGTTAGGAAAAAAGACCTGGATAAACTTGTTCATCAAACAAGGCCTTTCTCTTGGAGCGTTAGAGAAGTGCTCCTGCCTCACCGCACGACGCTGGACGTCACTGTCCTACAGCGGGCACTGGAGCTGCCCCCCATGGACAGGAGCATCCTCAGCCACGGCGGTGGTCTATGGGCAGAGAATTCCCCCTTCTCCCCAGGGACCCAGGGTGCCCCATTGGCCAATTCCCACCTCATGCAGGGCGGGAGGTGACAGAGCACAGCCAGATGCCACAGTGAGGGGCTCAAAATAAGGACTTGGACAGGAGATAATGGAAGAACTTGTCACTTCAGAGGTCAAGGCATTGAGAAGTTAATTAAGCGGCCTAGAGGCATACAGTAAGGAATCCAAAGTTTCTGTGCTTTAACCCTTGAAATTCATCCTTCTTCTACCATATACAGATGGATCTACATACTCTACCATCAAAACAAAAGCTTATCCTATAAAGACAGCAGGAAAAGCTACACAACGTGGTAAGCAGATATAGATGATCACAGGACAGTTCTATAATTTTATATAGTTATTTTTTAAGGTCCAAAATCAAAAGAGGGGTAATGTTTTACTGAATAGAGCTTAGAGGCAGATATGTCTTTATCTTGCCATCCTATACACTTGCAACCCAGAGCTTTGTTGAAAACCTTTGGTGAGTATTTTGGGTAGCAAATGTCTGGTGAGGAGATGTTCTCAGCATGTCAATTGTAAGAATTTTTTCTCATGTGCCTAAAAAAATTATGTTCTTCTCATGTTTCAGAGTTTCACATCTGTGAGGATTTTATTTTTTGAATACAAGAATGAAATACAACCTCCTCTCTGAAGATGTAGAGATTGATCCTTCAAGTGCTTCATCTTTGGTCCTTGTCAATGTCCCCATCTGACACTTGGCACTCCCCTTCCTCTGCACAGGTACCCTCTTCCCCCACTGTCGCCTTTTACAGCTATGCCGATACTAATTTTTCTTTTCCAGAATAAGTTGTTTAATCAGATCTTTGAAAGAAAACTTTCAGCTGGATATTTGTATGCAGCCCCTCGACAGAAATGCAGATTTAAGGAGACAGCCATATGCAAGCATGAAGGGAGCAGATGTTGTACAATCAAGGGTAATTTAAAAGAGAGGGGGAAGGTGATAGAAGGACAAAATGAATCCGAAGTCAAGACATTTTTTGTTGTTGCTACAAACACAAAAACAATGTTCTACTTTGCACCTTCAAGTACCGTGCTGAAAACACTGGCTGTCTTCTGGGTCACTGCCACCAGACGCCACCTCTCCCTTTACAGATGTTGTCATTTCAGAGCTGTGCTATTGTTTCTCGCACTGAACAGAGAACTCATCTTACGCATCTTTCATCTTCCAGGCTCTTTGGAAGATGGAGAATTCCCTGCTTTTGAGCCATGAAGACTCTTGACAAACACAGTGTGAAGGGAGCACATCAGCACATCTCGCAGTGGAGGCAAATAGGAGCCGACCTTGCTGTAATCTATCATCCACTCAATTTAACCCCCCTATTTGTTTTCTCCTCCCTTTAAAAAGCACAATCAGTCATGTCCTGTGAAAGACGATCTTGCGGAGGAGCCTGGGGTGATGCCGGTGTGCTCCACAGCTTGCTGCAGGGACCAGTCTCCTCCCAGCAGTGCCCAGTAATGCCGAGCTCCTGCAGACACATGGTGGATGGGGTTAAGAAATAAACGTCCCCGCAGCCACTCCAGGGCAAGAGGAAAGGCAGAGCGCATGGAGAATCACTGTGCCTTGCTCGCCTTGGCCAGAAAAAAAGCAGAAATAGGACTCTCTCCTGTGAAATCCAGAAAGGATGAACTTGGCAGATCAGGATAAGGGGAGTTTCGTGTTGGCTCCAGATCCAAAAAGTCCCAGCAGCAGTTAGGACTTTGTCTCTCCACTCTACTTTTAGTGCTGTCAGCCTTTTGCATCCATGGAGATCAAATTTTGCCTCCCTTCCATGAAAAGAGATCGAAAAAGGAAAATAAAAGTAATTTTTTTGTAATTCAGTGCAGTACTAATCAATTGTGACAGGATCTAGAGAATATTTTCACGGTGCCAATTACTTAAAGGGCAAAGATGCCATAGTGCCATTAAAGTAATAGCGCAGACAGCTCTCTAGGACATTGTGGAACAATGTACTAAATGTTGTTCAACTTGTTCAATGAAATAAAGTATTGGATCATTAACCTTACCAATGTCAATGTGTTGTCACTATCAAATTCAACTAAATGAGTGTCCAAGGTAATAGTTGGGAGCGCACTTCCCACCAAGGAATGCAATAATACATTACTGGCTGCTAATAAAGAGAAACTGTAATGCAGTGTGAGGAACTCGGAGAAGAGCTATAAATGTGCATTAAAGAGAGAGGGTCTGCCCGGCCGGGACAGCCAGAAACCTGTGGGTGCGGGTGGGCAGGCACAGGCAGATTTACGCACTCACACAGGCACGTTTACCACCCGTGAAGTGACTAAATAGAAAATTTATGAAAGCCAACTCCAAAGCAGTACAGGAGCAAATGTTTGCTAACTTCCTTTGGAACCGGATTTCATATCTGTATATAAACATCTCCAACAAGTTGCTTGTGAAACTCCTCAGTAAGAGTCACTTTTTTCGAACCTCTCCGTCGGCAGAGCTGGTGGGGGAGCTCCGTTTGGGGGTGTTTCTCCAGAGAAGGAGAAGCTCTGTTGTTCCTGGGGGCCTGGCTGAGGTGTTCCTACGCTCCGGGAGCTGCTACATCACAACGCAAAGAAATCAATTCGGGTATGGCTGCAGCTCAATAATCTCTTGCAGTGACATGTGTGAAGAGGAAAAAAACATTACTGATTAAGTGAATATTGTTCCAAAGGAAACCATTGGACCTCAGAAAAACCCACACTCAAAATACTTGCCCACTGCAACATTTCAGTATGAACTGAACTTTCAGGGAAAGGGGGCAGAAAAGGAAAAGGAGGGATAGCAGTGTGAGAAGCCAATGGTTGCCAGAACAGATGTCCTTCGATACTTGCAATCCTATTTCAATTTTATAATGAAATGGAAGACAGAAAATACATAGATTTAAGATATGCAGAGGTGTAAAAACCACCAGGATACCAGGCAGCACTGCCATTATTTCTGGGCTCATTTGTATTTCATAATTAATAACTTAAATAGGGTAATTTAAAATTGTTAATTCTTTTCACAGAGTCTGCCCGAGCTCAGGTGATGTCAGACACGCTGTCACCAGGAAGGTTAAATACTCTTGGTAGTTGCTAATTACCTAATCACCATTACTATCTCATATTAATTCTACCCGAAGAACAGATTTCATTATGACTAACCCGAGTTATTAAAGAATGAGCTGTAAAGAAACCCCCTGTTGTTTGCGTTCATTTAAAGGAGAGAGAAAAAAGCCCTGAGTGAGGTTTCTCCCTTGCATTGGGCAATCCCAAAAAGCAGCTGGCAGATTGTCCTCCTGGAGGTGTCCCGGCACCACAGCCCTGCTCCGGCATTGGCTCCGCATTCCCGCAGGGTCCTGGGCAGGTTTCCATGCCCAGTACACTCCAGCACAGCAAAGGCACCGTGTCCCCCTGTGCACTCCCGGCAGAAACACGGGTGCCTTTAGCCTTGATCGGGCGTCGCTTCTCTCTTCTAAATGCGTATTGTATCGGTTAGTTTGTGAATACCCTTGAAGATAAACCTTCGAATCCCTGGCTAGTGCAGAACTGAGTGGATCTTGTTTGGCACTTTAGCCTCTTGTTCTCCTCCACACGGAGAATCCCCATTGTTCAGATTGCCTCTTAACTATCCCCTTGACAACGTCAGAGATGGTTGATAAAACACCTGGCACTGACAGCTCTGTTTTCTACATGGCCAAAACAGACATTATCCCTGACTTCAGTGGGCCCAGAGTCACAGAAATGATGGGTTTTGCTGAAAAACCTGTGGCTTCGGCCCCTCCTGGGCTAATTCAGCCTCTGCCTGCAGCACGTGCACGGCAGGGAGACAGAGACGCTGTTTTACCATCTACAGCCCAGGAGTGCCCAAAGTCGTCTTGCGATGGGAAACTTCTCGATGCTTTTCTCGTGAAGTAAGTCCACGTCTCGCAGCACTTCCCTGGGGTGGAAAGCAGCTCCAGCAGCCAGGTCTGGTCCGTGCAGGATGGTGAGCGTCCCCTTTGTCCCACCCCACGCTGAGGATGGGTGATGCCAGCTCTGCACCATCGATATGTGACTCGAGGTCTTCATCTGGTAGAGAGTTAGCAGGAACACGTCCAAGGCAGGCAGATTTTATGGCTGTTTTTAGTGCTGTGCTATTAATCCTTACATTTGACTCAAACTGTGTATTAGGCGATGGCAGCTACATAGTTGCAACCTTTTGAAATGCTAATTGTCAAACCAAAGTTTAGAAAGACTATTTCAAAGCAAAGTTGCCATTATTTGTAGGGCTGTGCTCTAAATGCAAGAGCTCAATTATCTAGTGTGTCAAACTTCTGACACCTTTGCTGATCCATAAAAACAAGGGAGATTAAAGAGTTTTCTGGAGTAGAATCTCATTTTTATGCTCAAGGTTATTTACTGAATTATACATCGTGGCCAATCCCAAAGCCATCTGAGTGATGAGGACAAGATACTGATGGTTGGTTACGTATAGCCCCCTAACAGGGGGATCGCATCCAGTTTGTAGCAACACTTTTATTGTTTTAATGGATTTTTCTGAGTGAGGAGTCTCTGTTTTTAAGACCTAGAGAAGAGCAGCACTGGTGACTCTTTCAGGCTTTCGACTGTCTCTTTAGAGACAACAAAGGATTTCTCTGCTATTAGTGCGTGGTAGAGAGCATTAGTTTCTTAGAGGGACAGACACTGAGAGTTATGCAAAAGATGAAAGATACAGCATGAAAATGCAGTTTTGGTAGGAATTTGCATTTGCAATTCACCGTTCTTCTGGGAAGCCGTGTCTGCCGTATCTCCTAAGAGCAGGGGAAGATACCCTCATTCCAGCATGCAATGAGTTTTCCTGGTCTAGCGCTAGAAACCGATGCTCCCTGCTCTGACACTGGGCACGAACAGGGACACGGCGCTGCCCTCCAGCAACAACTCTCCTTACCTTCCACTACTTCCTCTGGGAAAGTCGTGGCATGACAGTTTAAAAAAAACCCAACACCTTATCAGAGAATGTGAAGTGGAAAAGATATATCTAAAAAAACGCTGCACAAGGCCTCAAGTGCTGCTTAAAACCCACTTGTATCAAGTGTATGATATCAAATATTAGCTGACAGCATCCTCCTCTGTTAAGTAAAAACTTACTCATGAGTAACCTTACTGCTTTTGGTGCATCAGCTCTGAGATACTAATGAGAGCTTCAGCCTGGCGCTAAGCTGGACTCAAAGCTCTGCAGACTCTTCGCAGGCTGCTTCCAGCCTTCCTGCAGATTTCTACACTTTGCTCAAAACTGCAATATTCTTATTCTGCCTTTGAATCTCACACTAAAATTTCAGCTGAGCAGCAGCCAGCTGAGTTATAAGCTTTGGCTCAACTTAATTTTACTTATTTTAAAGAAGAACATAGTACGATGCCCTAATGCAAACGAATGTGGCAGACTATATTCTGGATCATTTGCGAGATGAAACACTACATTTTTGTCACAGTCAGGGTATCACGATACACTCTAGAGCATCTAAAAATTCAAAAGCAATTAAAGGTCATGAGCCACATCAGTGATCACACTGCTCACGCCTCAGTTCACCTAGAATTTGTATATGGTATTTTTGCTGGACGGCACATAGGACATAATTTTTCAGAATGGGCTGTTTCATTCTTTGGCGTCCCCTTAGTGATGAGAAGGTTCCACTTATCACAGTGATCCCTTCTGAACATATGGCCTTCTGCCATTCCCCTTGCAGAGATTTTATCTGGATGGAAAAGCAACTTCTTGTTTCACCCTCAGGAATCCCAGATCACTGATAAAATGGAGATTTCTCCTCCACGACATGCCACCGATCTGGGGAGGCAGACTTTGCAGCTATCTGCTAGGGCATGGAGAAGCCAGCGTGGGTATAATCACTGTTTGACGGTTCGTATCTGCAGGACTCAGGCAGCAGACCCCACAGAACAACCACAGAATAAATCCAACTTCCAGGGAAATTGCTAAAGGAGGTGAACACCCCAGGAAGCACATCTGCCATGTACCAGCACTACCCAGGCACCATTCACCAGTTCGACTGAACGTACCACATACAACGGGTCCTGGTACTCCATCAATGTCAGCAGAAGCTTAACGGGTAACAGCAGAGTAGTTATGTGTCAGGATTATTAATTAAGGGGTTAATATGCCTGGCTGAACTTTTGTCTCCATTGTTAAGAGGGTTGCAGATGCCAGGATTTGATTATCTGATTAAATGGACATGCTGGGATACAGTTAGAGTCCTTGCTCATCGGCTGAGTCACTCCACGTTACAACAAATTTTATCCTTTTCCCAAAGCAGTAACATGGGACCCAGCTCCCAGCCAAAGCCAACACAAATCCAGCCCTTTCAGATGAAATAGAGAAGTTCAAATACAAACCCAACTTTGTTGGTTCTCTAGGCTCAGTAGTTCTCCAGCTGAATAAAGATTCAGCTACATCTTTATTGGCCTTTATCATCAATAGCTCTTTTCTTAATGGTGTCTTTAAGAGGGTTTTATCCCACTTGAAAAAAGACTGAAGGTGTCTTTCTCCATCTCTTTTCAGAATGCCTCCTCTGAAGCTCCTAAACAAGGCCAAATGTCAAAACCAGCTTTCAGCTCTAACTAACTCCGTGCTGCAGCCCCTTTCCTTTGCTTCCCCCGTTCCTGACATCCTGACACCCAGGCGGGAGAGCCCCGCGCAGGAGCCAGCTCTGCCAGACAGCAAGCGGTGATTTCAGCCCGCTGCGAGGAAAAACTGCCTTCCTCCAGCCCAGCAAGCCCCGCTCAAAGTCACCTCTGCTGCCGTCACGTGCCGAAGCGAGGAGGAAGGAAAGCCAGGCATAAAGTACGCTTGGAATTTAAAGCTTTTCAGGTTTCAAAAGAAATCATAATAATTTCAGGGGAAGCCTGGGAGCTCCAAGTGTAGAAGAAAGCTGCCATTTCCAAAGAAAGCTTCAAGTTTTTACCAAGCTGCACACCAGATTAGCAAATTGTCTCCCTTTCTGTTTTAAAATGCATAAACAGAGCTGGTAGGAAACACTGAACAGCTTCAAGATTGCCAAGTAATACTATAAATCAGTTCCATACAAGTTAAGGATTTGAGCCTTTGGCATATATAATTTTATAAAAAAAAAAATTACGCTAATGCTCTTCTGGAGCCAAGGCAGCAGAAGGACGTCAAATGGGGATGTACAGCGGGGTTTGGACTGCCAAGTTTAACGCATCTAAAATGAATAACCCACTTCAAAGATCCAATCAAGTCTCTGAATGCCCCTTTGGAGCCCCACGGTGATGCTCCCTGTTCAGAGGAAGGTGGTCCAAACCAAGCAGGACTTGGCAGTGTCAGAGCATGGGAAGGCTGAGATGGCTTTGTGGTTTGGAGTCGTTCCACACTGGATACCTCTAGCAAGAAGCATTAGTTTCAAATTAAAGCATAACCCTTCGCCTGACTAAACCACCCCCATCCCACGGGCATGACCCACAGACAGGAGCTGGAGTCCCTGGTTTTAGCACCTACTGCCTTAACGAGTTCAGGCTGGGATACAGCTGCAGTCTGCAGTTACTGCTGTGTTCCAGTACATTTAACACCTCCTAAACGTGGATAAATGGAAAAGCACATATACTACTGCGGTTTGCAAGTGAAATGTTTTTATGATTTTCTTCTGTTTTTTTAAAAACCTGCAGTAGATAAACTATGCAGTCCAAAAGAGAACTGTCAGTGCAAAACCACTCTCACCACTCATATGTCCATTTGCCCCATTTATTACATCCCCTGGCATCTAACCCGCCCAGGAGCCGGGATGAATTGCAGCTGTGCCTCTTGGATGTGATTATTATATGCGATGCCATGATAATGGGACCTTTGCTGGTGAAAGAATATCTTAAAAAAAAAAAACATTTTGTGGGGGAAAATAAACCACATGACCACAGACAGAGATTTTTGTTCCAAACCATTGCCTCTCTGCTGGCGATCCCATGTGGGAAATACAACCGGACAGCTGAGCCGCTGCTTCTGTGCACCGCTACAAAACTCAGCATTACTTTTTCCATTTCTGAAGGACCCACTAGGCCATTCCACCACTGTTGTTTTAAAAATATATTTGGTTTTGTTTGTAACCTGACAAAGCTCATTGTCTGGGGATGTACAGTAAACCCTAAGGTGCCATGGGGAAAGGCACGAGCGCAGATCTCTCTCCCAGCCGTGGCCCTGCTGGCTCTGAAGACCCAAGGCCGGACACACCACACGGCGCTCAGCCTCTGGCGCAGCACCACCAGGGCTGCGAGAGGTCGCCGGCAAACTCCAATTAGCAAAATTAAGCGAGAGGGCGGAGGGCTGGCTCAGAAACCCCGACAGCGCCTCTCCACTGGCCTTGCGGAGTTACCCAGCTCCTCACCAGCTCCTCTGCAAAGCGCACCTCAAGAGCCTCGCGCTCACTATGGCGTTAGATGCGTGCTGTACCAAGAGTGATAATCAAATAGACCACGGAAAATCAGGGGACAAAGGAACAAAACATTTTGAAATTAGGCTAGTGGCAGAAAGCAGTCTACAGAGCTGTTCTAATGCTTTAAGGTCTAATCCATCACCTTTTTTTCTAGCTGGCCTTTTTTTTATTTTATTTTTTACAGGGCAATTTCATAAAAATAGATTTGGTGCTTTGATGTTACAGTAAGCGCCCTGGGGAAAAGCAGATAAAAAGCAATAATACAACTAATGGAAATAAACTTTATGGCATTAACCGGTCAGGAACACAGAAAAAACCACCAACTGGTGGGGAAGAGATGTAATCTTTTTACTTTTACTTAATTTTTTTTCTGACATACTGCATCAGTGCATAAAACTCATACGTAAGGACACAGGTTTCCAGGGTACAGATAAGAAAGTCAAAATGACTCATTTCAGAACAGCGATACGATAGCAAAGATGTATGCTGCAACCCTACTGATTTACTTCTCATGCTAAATAAAGTGCCAGATGTTGCTCTAGTTTAGATCAGTATCTGTTACTTTTGCCAGATTATGCCAACGTAGAACATGGAAGTGCGAAGACGCTCAGACCTGAAGAACAAAAGCAACTCGTTCAGGAAAGGGAAAAACAGAAAATGTCACTTTGGATTTATTGGGTCACATCTACAGATTTATACGGGGCATCTTTATCGACTTCAGTGCATTTTCACCTACTACCTCCAGAGAGGATTTTCTCTCTTTGCCTTCCAGCAGCAGCAATAACCTATTCAGCAGAAGTAGAGCCGAGAGGTTAATCTGAGGAAGTCGACAGGAAAAGAAAAGAGAAAGCCTGGGGGGTTCGGACACCTGAGGTCACTTCAAGAGGCAGGAATTTGTGTTCCCTGCCCCTTTTCCCATAACACAGCCATCCTTTTCTTGCCCATGTTGTCAAACACACCCTGGGAAATAAAATATACATTAATTTTCAATGGTCCAAACACTGTTACTGTTAATTAGCAGGTATGCAGCGCTTTGGCTATCAAAGTGCTGTTCTAATATTAAATGATTATCTGTGCAGTGCTTTCCCTGGGCTGAATTAGGAGGCTGTTATCCTACAGAGGGTCAGAGGGAAATGGGACGCAGAGGAGCGTGATTTCCAAGACTGCCACACTTCTGGCTTTCCTTAGGAAACAAAAATCCCTCTGTCTGAATTGTGACCGAGCGCTGGGCTCCCTGGTCACCCTGCCACTCTGTCACCTGCGTGTCCGTCCATCTGCCTGTCCTCCTGTCCGTCCTCTCCCAAGAGGAGGTTACAACACCCAACTGAAAGGAATTCAGAGGGTGGGAGGAAAGCAAAAAAACATCTGCTTTGTCCAAGTGATAGATTCGATATAAAACTCTATGACTTAAACATTCAACTTGCTCTGTTTTAATAGGGCTGTCAGCAGTGGAGAGTTAGCTGAGCTTATGAAAATCAAGAAAATGCCTTCATGTTACTTCATATATTATGATGAACAATAACCTGACAGGAAAAACAAGCCCTGGTTAAGAACGGATTGCTTTTTGGGGCACGCCAGTAATGAAGTATGAAGGAAATTGAAGACAGATATTAACACAAATCCAGATGTCTTGGCATTATTTTTTCAACCACAATAGATAATTTTTGAATGATGTGCCTAACAGGGACAAATCCCACAACCAAAGGAAGCCATCTATTAAATTAACAAGTACATTTTCAATTCCTTCAAAACAGAACATCGTTTAATCAGATCTTTAAAGCCAGAACGGAAATGTTAAATGTCTTTCATAAGCGGTTTCTGCAGAGGTGATCTTGGCGAAGGGGATCTGACAAAAGCATGTGCTGCAGCTCAGAACCTCTGCTACTAACTGAAGATTCTGACATTCACGTTCACTTTTGTTCTCACCTACTCAAGCAGGCTGCAGAGATTAAATCCGCCCCTGTGCGGAGGTACAAGCGTGAGGCTGACGCAGTACACGCATCCCAGAGAACTTAAAAAAGTTCAGCCCAGAGCACGTGCCTTCCCTGGGGATGCTCACATTTAGGCACAGTTCCCTGCATCTGTGCCTCTCCTGAACATCCCAATCGGTGCTTTCTCAGTCGGGCAGAACCACTCGTGAGGGTGCTTCAGACTCCAGCACCGCTCTATGTCTTTTTTACCGCACTAAGTTGCTGACCCCGGGCTGCGGTGAGGGGAGCGACAGGGATGCAGTGGGGGAGCCATGGGCAGAGCACTCGTCTCTTCCCCGGGCGCTGCCACACACCTGCGGTCCCGAGGGTGATGCTCAGCCCATGTCCCTGCCCCAACAGTCCGGCACCGCTCGCCCAGGCAGCCCCCCTGGTAGCCCCCATGGCCACAGGCATCGTGGAGCCTTGCAGGGTCAGATCCCAAATGGCGAGTGAGGTTCCCGCTGCAGCCCCACATCCAGGGACGGGAACAGGGATCGGAGACACCCCTGGGTTGTTGGCATGAGGACTAACCTCTACTGGAGTGTGTCTCTCTGGCCTGTTGAACCCCAATCTTAATTTTCCCTAGAAGAAATTTGTTCCTCATTTGACCTCTTGCAAGAGCTGTCCCCCCTCCCAGGTAAACGATGCCGGAGTGGAAACTGGCTTAATCAGCACCAAGTCCTTTACAGAGGAGTGATGAGAACTGTTGGGTTTTCCCCCCAGGTATGACAGCTTGCAGCAAAGGGGCCCAGGGCTGTCTGAGGGACCGCCTGGCTCTGTCCCAGGCCCTGAGTTGAGCTGCCCCTGTGAAGAGCAGCCTGCCTGCTAAAGGATGGCCAGGACACATCCACATGTAAAACACACACACGGGCAGAAGAGACCCGACACAGGGAGCCACACAGCCGGGGGCTCCACCAGTGGTGGTTCCTCCTCTCCGGGCAGGACAGAGCCCCACACGCCCAGCTCAGACCCCCCCAGCATCACTGAACTCGGGGAGCCGCGACACGCCTTGTGCCACATCATCTGGACCCCAACGGAGCGTGTCATAGCCAGTCACCAAAAATAATTATTCAAGGACGCCCGAGGCTGTAACAATGGATTTAAATACAGAAGAGCAAGCTGGGTTAGAGTCTGTGTATCTTAGTTTGTCATTTCCTTCAGCTCTTCTCTTTAAAAATGGATTTTTGTGCTCACGAGAGGTCCCAGGCTGCCTGCTCAGGAACCCGACGCTTGGCTACACTCAGATTAAGGTCAGCGGAGGCTCCAGCAGAGCCTGCCCTTCCCCAGGCCCTTCAGAAATCCACACGTGGGCAATCCCACCGTGCTGGGATGGATGGGAAATCCCTTCCCACGTTGCTGTCACTAGGACCACATCCAGCAGCACCCCCAGTCTGTAGCACAGTGGGCATAGAAAGGCTGGAGCCCAAGAGTGGGTAGGGACCCCCCCTCTCCACTCACTGCCAGACCCCCCAGACTCAAGCTCAGCAGAGCTGAACCCCAGCTCTTTGCTTCTCGCTATTTCCATGCTCTCTCCTTCCCTCCCGAAGGCTGCCTGCAGGACAGAGAGGATGGGAAAGCCTTGGAGGTACTAAAAGCTCCAAAGAGACTAATTGCTCTTCCACGATGGATGGCTACTCCCCGATCAGGCAGTCCTCACACAGAGGGAGGGCAGGCTGGAGATCTGTGCTGGACAATTGCATAAAACTATCTGGGACTGAAAAAAAATGAATAAGAAATCACTTCCTGATTAACAGGATGATCATGTCGTTCTGCAGCTAATTCCTTGCCTTTGCAAGAGGAGGGCCTGCAATCCCTTTCCAGGAAAAACAGCAACACCACTACAAAATCCTCCCCAGCCATGGAGCTTGTCCCTCCTCCCTCTTCCCCCTCTCCTCTCTCGTCCCCTGACTGCAGCTTCAGTCATTAGCTAGCGAATTACTCCTGGATGCAATCTGCAGCAATGCTTATTTAGGCCTGCAGGCAATTCCCTCACCTTTTAAATGTTACTGGGGAGCGCTTAGAATTCTTCCCTTTTTTTTTTCCTTAAAAAACAATTTCAGTTAATTTAATTATAGCTGGGATTTAATGTTTAAAAGCCATCAGCTTAATAAGTACCAGGGATCTGTATTGTTGTTATCAGCATCTTTGAAAACTGCTGAACAACGCCTGTGCCATTTAGAGGATGCAGAGATGGAGCTGAGAGATAGCTCCATGCATCTCCCTCCTCTCCCAGCCCCAGAGGCTCTCCCAGATGCTCCAGTCCACGTTCCCCCATCTCTCAGGCTGGTTCCTACATCCCTGGAGGTGGCTGCCCTGTGGTACACACACCTTTGCACCCACCTGCCTGCTCAATGCTCAGACTAACCTCCCGACTCTAAAGGTCAGTCAAAGCCAGTGACGTTTTAATTTATTTTGAGTCACAGGTGTCTTGAACTACTGGGTTTGACTGTGGCTGAACTGAAACTTGCAACTGGGAGCAAAGGGAGCACGTGTCTGGTGAGTACACTGTGTGTGCCCACAGCAACTGGAATCACCCCACGCAAAAATCCCTTCGAGTCCTTCGCCCGGCTGTAAGACGCCCGTTGGTGCGGTATGTACTCCCCTTCACACCCCTGTGCATCAGTGTTACCTCTCCTACCAGCTCTTACAGGTGTCTGGTTCTCACATCTCCCCGTGCCTTGCCAAGTCACTTTTCCCAGGGAAAAGTGTGTCTGATCCTCATTTGCGCAGAAGTCATGAACACACAACTCCTCACCAGCCCAAGCAGTTTGGAAACGACCTTCCCGCCCTTTCTGGGTAAGTTTAACCTCTGCCAGCAGTAGGCTGCCTCCCTGCAAAACGTACACACACCCCCAGGAGCCCACACAAATGCTCTTACTCCCTGGTGGGAGGGTTTTCCTCCCGCTTTGCCAAGGGGTAAATCACCGCAAGGTGCAAGGCAGAGCCGAGCTTGGCCCTGGAGTCTAGAGAGGGGCCTGCTGCACAAACGGCTCTGCTGAGAATAACAAATTATCATCTTATCTCCACTGATGCTGCATTTTATTGCTTCTTAATATTTTTTCGAGGCTGTCCATGGCCTTTTATCATCTCTCCTGCACTTGATCACAGCTTTATGGCCTGCTGCTCCCTCCCCATTTTCTTTTCCTCTGTCTTACTGGTCTCTATTTCCCTCTTCCAAACTATGGCTTTTTGCAGCCACCTCCTCTAGCCTAGCTGCTGATATTCCTCAAGGTTCAGTTGCTTTCTGCATTGTTATTTGCAATTTATCCGATTCCAAAACCTGACATTATTCTGAGCTGTGATATACAGTTGCCTGGCTATTGCTAACCATGTGCAAGCACATTATTCTGCATTGACAAATTTTATTTATTTATTTAGCCGCCCTCCCAAGTTTAGAGCAGCATTCACTGAATTACGGATTTTGACGTCTGCAAATCATAACCCCATCACACAGATAAGACAGAATTCATTACTGCAAGCCCTGCCATTACATGGAAGAATTTAGGTCAAACCGCTTTGTCCTTGGACAGCATCCCCAGATATCAAATTCACTGTATCTTCCTCTTCTACAAGAGCTCTCTGGACCGCAAAGCAGCAGTGACACCACTATCTTCATCATGGAAACCTTTAGACCCACAGAACATGAAAGCAAAGGGTTTCTCTGCAGCCAGGCAGCTGCTCAGGAGGTCACTGTGGTGGGGGACAGGCAGCGAGGACAATGGAGCAGGCGGACAGAAAGGGACTGACAATACTGGCCAAGCCTTTGGGCACCTTCTTTCCAGAGTTAACAGTGTAGAAAAACCTCAGCAGCAAACCCAGGGGCTGAAGAATTGAGCAGATAACCAAACAGGATAAAATTCCTTCTGCCCTCTGCACTGGGAAACATCTCACAGCCTGGTCAGGTGGAGCTTTTTGCACCAGCCTCTACAAATTATCAGCTAACAAAAGTATTTTCTCTCTGTAGTTTTCACCCGTGTTTTTCTTTAAAATGTCTATTAAGTTAAACAGCAAGCATATACACTGGAGAAACTACCAGAGCTTTCCTCTCCTGATGCGCGGGTGGGAGGGCTGCAGCGCGGAGGCGGGCAGTGAATGCCGGTCACAGCCACGGAGGCCGCAGCGGCACAGCGTTATCACTGAACAGAAATGCTGTAACTTCACTTCCCTGGGCCTTCAGTCCCTGCCAGCAAGATCCTGGATTCATAAAACGGTAGAGGACTGTCATTCTGCACGTCTGATAGTTCTCCAAGCACACAACATCGGGACATGTCCTGGAAAAAGTCCAGTAACGTGCAGGATGTGCAATCTTAATTTTACACAGACAAAAAGCTACCAAACGGTAATAACTTCAGCTTCCAGCTTGTGTTACATTTGAACTGGTGACCTTGAGGAGAAAGATATTATCGAACCCTTGGGCTACTTAGTCACATATTAATAACAGATTTGTCACTTCACATCCAGAGCTGTTGTGCGCAGGTACTGTTAAACAGCCAGGGAAGTCTGTCCCAGAGAACCCCGCGCTGCAGCGGTGAAGCAACGCCCTCCGTGTAGACATAAAGTTTTCTTTAGTTAGAATTCAAAGAATGACATAAATTAATATTATCATCAAGTACTATTGAGCACGAAGCCATGAAAATAAAGCGTAATGTGTCTCTTAGTAAAGAAAGTGGAAAGAGAATTCGGTGGTAGTGCCTTAGTTTCCTTGGGCTATATCACAGCTTTTACTTGTTATGACCTTCCAGAGGGAAATTTGAAGACTAAAGGCTCTATTTGCAAGAACAACTTCAAGCAGTGAGGTCATGCTCTTTCTGTACACTTTTCAAGTGAAAGCTGACGTGAAAATCCCATTCTGGATTCCCTAAGATGAGTCCACCTCACACTAGAAGAGCCGTTAGTAGGTTACTGTAAGCACAGCAGGAAATGCAAGGAAAGAATCTCTCTAATTTATACCAGCTAAAGATCTGGCTTAAAAATTAAGTAATATGATTAGCAATTAGAAACCTCTCTATCTTTCTATAGCCATTATGATAGGACATGCTTTCCATTTTTTACAAAGATAAGGTGAGGCAGCTCCGAAAGCGCTAGGTAAGGCCATTCTGCGACCCACGTACAACCCCCTGAGGGATTGTTCGGTGAAAGATGCAAAGCATAAGAGTAAGCAGACACACGAACTTGAGCAACTCCTTATAAAACCACTTAGAAGACACACTATTTCAGGTTTTTTAATGCACAGAATCTGGGAAAGAATTGGAATACCTTTCCTGAAGGACAGTATAGGTATTTTTTACATAGCATCCTGTATCCAGGCCTCCAGAGACAATGCGTTGAGCAACCTTTGCTGTTGGAAACAGGAAAGTTTCTGGGTGAGCCTGGGTCATCTGCTTGGACTGGTATGGGATCAGGGCACGAAAGGCTGCACGAGGGGCAGGGAATGAGCCTATGACCGGGATGGAGTGACACAGGAACAGCTGGGCGGCTGCCGAACAGTGATGACTCCCAAGAACTGCGCAACCATTTTATGTACTCCGCTTTACAGAAGGAAGTGCCTCGTTGCTAATTTGCATTTCTTATGACAGCCATCTTGCAGAAAATGTACTTAAAGCAAAGCCAAGCCAAGAAATACAGTTACTTCTCTTGGTTATGAACAATTTCACTTTACTGCTTCGCCTGTGTAAGTTCAGAGCAGAGCGAGACCTGCACAGGAAGGGGAAAAACAATCTTTCAAGAGTCTCGGAAGCGAGCTAATTGGTCTCTAACCTAAATCATAAAAAGACCTGTAATTATACTGCTCAGAATTAACACAGAGGGCTTCTAAAAAAGTCCATTTTTTAAGTGAATTTATACTATTACAAGACCTGTCGCTTCTGAGTAATAAACCCAGCGATGTTACGTTAAGCTTTGTGTTATCCTGTTTGCTCAGATGGTGCTTATGCCAGCTGTATCCAGCAGAAAAGCAGTTTTCAATTTATTTTTATGGCTCCTCTCTAAAAGCATTCCATTACAGGAATATTACACTGTATGAAGTTTCAAACCACCATCGGCAGTTTATTTGCTTGTTTTGCTGGAATGGAATAAACAGTTATTTGCAGTAACTGTTATTACAACTTCATGCGTGCAACACCGCGTTTAAGGGTCAATGCCCGCTCTCTGAGTGCACCCCACTCTTCCTCCCACAAGGGCTGTAACCTCTGCTTCAAGAAACAAAATGCGTTGGAGTTTTACTTTTGGTTTTACCAGGTTGTATACAGGGGCGCTTTTGGCAAGCTGTTTTATGAAACGAGATTCCTCAGCCAGCTAGGAAAAATTGGAGAGAAGGTCTAGCACAGACCTGCATCAGCTGACCTGCGAAATATTCTGGCCAGAGTGACTTTTTGCTGTGCTTTTTTAAAAAAATATTTTCATAAAAGTATTGAAAAAATTTTCACTTTAACAGAAGCTCTGAATTTGTCAAAATCGGGTCAGAACTGGGGTGGGTACCTCTTGCAAGAAGCATCTTGTCATCTCTTGGACTAGATTCATCTCACCTACCAGCACCCCTCAAAGCAGCCCCCGGGGTGTCACGGTGCGGAGGGACAGGAGGGACACCGGCACCGCTGCTCCCGCTGCCACACTATCTCCAGAGAGCGTAAAACAGACTAGCCCTGAACAAAGCCCTCCCTGGATTTCAGTGGGTTGGCTCTTTAATTCTTCAGCATCTGAAGCGCTGACCAACGTGGCTGGGTAATTAGATGATTGTCTTTGCGTTGCTACTCAACAAAGCAGCACCTTTCTGACTTAAACGCCACTCATGCTCTTCCTTCCAAGGTAAGGGAGGTGCGGTGCAGCTTGGAAATAAACCCACGTATTTAAACTGATTATTTTATAATGTCTGAGCCTTTAATAAACCTGCAAACTTGGATAGATGGTATTACAAAACTGTATTTTTAACCCAATTTACAAGATGTCATTGAAATACCCAACCTGGTCATATATGATATATCTAACTATTAAACTTGGAGCCAGAGAAAATATATAAAAGAATGCTTTTTTAATGCCCATACTGGGATTATTTTTCCAAGTTACTATGTGAAGCACAGAATCAGAGTGCACTGTCCTGACCAAATTGGAAAGTTATACTAAGAGTAATTGCTACCCAATAAAAAAATAGAAAAACACACAGCCAGGTCCTTGTTTCCAAGTCTTAAAATTCCTCCATGAACTAATCTTTTCCCTGTGGTGTTGGACTCAACAATTTGATATTTTATTGCTTTTAGGGTCAGAAATTCACTCACTATATTATCAACTCAAGGGAAAAAAATTGGAAGAAAAGATTTGTGTCTTCTTTGGACAGTAAAGCCAACAAATCTCTTCCACTGCTCGGCTAGAAAATACAATTAAGTGGACTCTCTTGAAAGAAAATTGTCTGGATTGAGATGTGAATAGCCTAAAAGCCGAATGTGTGAAAATCAATCCTTCCCAGTCCTTTGGGATATGACTGTTTGGGAAAAAGTTTGCTCTGATTTTCCTGTACTCTGTGTATGTGTATATACGTGTGTGTGTGTGTGTGTGTAATTCTTAAAGCAATCAATATAAGTCCCTGAAATGAAAAATTGAAGCTATCAAAGCCTGGAACATCTCCTAGATGAGCAGGGTTTGCACAGGTTTTTTAGGCTGGCTGTCAGCTCTAATCCCCAGAGCCCTTAGCCTGACAGGTCGTGGCAGCGATAGAGATTATTTAAGGTGGGTTTAGCTCACCCTTCTGCCCCGAACCACCCCGTCCCATGAGCTGTGACCCCTCCCAGGATGGGGGACCTTCACGGCAAAGCCAAGGGAGCGGTGCCGCCGCAGCAATGCGGGATGCAGGGGGCTGCAGGTGCCCCTCGCTCAGCGAGGGTGCTGGGAGCACCCCCAGTTTTGGCTGCTGGCAGGGTAGATACCAGGAAGCCACAGTCATCAAAATTATCTAAAGATGGGGAGGGTTTGGCAAGACTCTTTGCAGATAAAGGATATAAAGGAAAAAAAAAAGCTGTAATGGATCCTGGACAGCATGTAGCAGCACACAGTGAGGATGATTCTCCACGGGTAAAATCCCAGCCCCAACAGGCGTCCTGATGGCAGCCATGCCAAGCCTGCATTTCATTTCTCCGTTCTGCTCGTGAGCACCTATCACAACCAGCATCAGGGTCTAGGCTCTAGACATCGTTGTAATGCAAATAATAAATAAGAATAATGATTATGAATGTCAAGAATCCTGTCCTCAGGATCTCACCTTCAGAAGTGTCAGACCCAGTAATCTCTTTATTATGAGCTTGGATCTTTCATATTTAGCCTGCACTTAAGGCTGTGCTGCTTCAGCCATATCACATTTTATGAATCATCAGTTAAATATATGTAAAAATCAATTACATTATATCAGTGTGCCCTACATCTTAACGGATGCCATCTTTCATCTTCCTAATGATCCAGAAGATCTGGAAATAATTAAAAATCGCTCTTGAGGGTCCAACCTTGTCTTTCCTTTTTCTTTTATGAAAGAGGAGTCTCATCCTCCACTAAGATCTCTCATCTCCACTAAGATATGACATTCTGAACCAGGGCAGCAGTGGTTTAATGACGGGATTATTGCCAGGGGAAACAGAGTCAGCACCTCAGCAGGACAGTCTGCCTTGATTCATCTACTCACTTCACTGAATTCTGAGGACCAGGGGCTTCCCTGGGAGCAGGCAGGGCATTTCAGAAAACGTGAACCAACGTGCATTAATGGGAATTGTTGGACTGGTTGAGGGAAGTTATATCATGTAGAAAGTGTAACATAGAACAACCACGGGGGACAATCACGTTTCAGGGGATTGCTTATTCCCAGGTTGTTCTCTGGTCTCACAGCAATAAGACAAAGTCACAACAGCTCATCTGGGTCTTGCCCTGGTCTCCCAAGAAGCAACGCAGCAGCTCACCCAGGCACAGGTACGGCGTGAGGACTAGCACATGGAATACTTGGGACACCTGCATAGACAGAGCTGGTGGTAGAAACACAAGAACCCTCTTGGAGACTGCAAGCCATCTTTAAAACCAGTACAGTGTGAAGAATGAACCATGTAAAGGAGACAAGGGTGGACCAGCCCATCACGTGTACGAACAGATGCCCCTTCCTGTACTTCCCTGCTTGGCTAAGCTTATACCAGCCATTTTTTTTCACATTATTTCCCTTCACTATCAATAATATCACCTTTCTAATAAAAGCAGTGACTGAAGACAATGGTTTTTCACTGTGTGACTCGAGAGAGCTGCTCTCACAAGCAGACAGGTCTGTGCAGAAGAGACCACGCTGCCCCAAGGATCCGTCTAGAGCCTTAGTTGAGCATCTTCCTAAACACCAGTGGGCTTTGGTCACCCAGATCCCAGCAACACGTCTTTCCCACCCAGGTACAGAGACCAACCCAGCACCACCTTCCCCATCATTTCCAGCTCCTGCGGTATCAAGTGAGGCCAAAGCAGCTCAGCATTTCACGTTACTGCAGCACAAGAATCAACTCTTGTTTTGCATAACACAGATTAAATCTGACTGGAAACTGGCTCCTGAGTCTACACAAGAACAGCAATGCATTGAAGTTAACCGGCTCATGGGTAATAGGGTCTGCAAATCTAGTGCCAAATTTCCTTTTATGCCTGATACGCTTCCCTCTTCTGTGGTGTGAGTTTGCACTGATCCAAGAGCAAAACGTGCATTATGTTCAGTCCCGTACAAGCATTCCTTGAGTTTCTGAGTTACATCATGGTGCTGTTACCAGCTAGAGAGAACTGAAGACCACAAGACTGAACGGAATGGCTTCCTGAGCCTATTTTCCTATTGCCTGGATAATAAATATAGTTATGAAGAAGAAAGGACACATACAAATGGCTGGTATCAAAGAGCTGCTCTTTAATGCCAGCCAATAATGTCACGGTCCTCAGTCTTCCTAAATTTAAATGATTAGCAATGACCAAGCTCTGCTCTCTCTTGATGCATCACTTAACCTCGTAATCAGAAAATCTATCCCTTTCTTGGTCTTAGATTGATGGTGTCACATTAAACTTGCTTTTTTCCACCAGACAGAGCAATCATATTGGAGCGAGCCAGTCCTGAGCATAGCTGCCACGTGCCTACCACGAGTGTGATGAATACCATCGATTCTGTTGGTAAGCGAGGGGCGCACCCCAGAGCCTACTATATTTAGGACACATTAAGATGTCACAAATGGATTTTTTGCAAAGAACAATTTCATTCATCTCTAATGTCATAAATTATTGCAGATTTTTTTTTAATTTAAATAAAAGCAATAAAAAAATTCATTGATTTCCTCTCCTGAAACTTTTTTATTATGGCAGCTGTAGCTCTGGTGCGGCTGCCCCGGGTCCTCCCCCTTCCACAGTCAGATGGCACTTGGCCCACAGGCATGGCCGTGCCGTCCCAGTACATCCTGCACTGTACTTTGTGCAGCCTCTTTGATGTTTATTCCTTTAATTTGGTACCAGGTGCTATTAGCTGTACCCGATATTTTCAACAAGATTATTTTGATTTTTCACATTTCAGCTGGTGAATGCAGCTTCTGCTGCGCCAGCTTCTCTTCCTTACTACAAACTCCAGGCGTATTCACCACATGCCTTTCTTCCCATCTAGTGATTCACACTTTCCTGCCAAAAGATGTAAGTTGACTCAATTCTTTTACTTCTTTGTCTTTCTAAAGTGATGTTTGAATTGGGAGCTGCTGGAGTCCTCATTCAATTTGCTTTTCATCTTGTAGCAGGTTATTAAGGGACTGTTTGTGGAGCCTATGAAATATCCATCCCCGGAGATCTTGAAGTGTTTCTTAGACAAAGATTTGTCAGAAATGTTTCCTGGGATTTGGTCCTGCCTGGGATGAGCAGGCAGGTCCCAGGGCTCCCCATCGCCTTCCTTCTGCAACTGGATGAAAATCCCACTCCTCCGCGCAGCAGGAGCCCAGCCAGCGGCTTTTACTGTATGGTGACAGACTGTCCCTTGGAAGGGACAAATCACCTGGCAGTCTAGGTCTTCTGGTGTATTTCCACCAGAGGATGTGTTGCCCTTAAAAATCTTAAGGGAGTACTCTGGCCTTTTTGGAGTCAGTGGAAAGCTACCATTCGCTCCAGCAGTGCCAGCATTCCACCCGCGCCATGAATCCCTCTCCACTTCTGCCCAGGCACTTGTTTGCTTTTAGAAAAGATGCACTGTTAAATTACAAGTGGTTTGAACACTCATTTATTTCTCCTGCTGGCAGGCAGCAGAGCATCTCCATTCCTGATGCTGGTGAGCACCAACAGAGGACCTGGGGAGGCCTCCATCTGCCCAGAGGGAACCCGGCAGCATCCCCTCCTGTCCCGCGGTGCTGGGATGCCGGGAGGGCTGCAGGAGCCTCCCCCAACAGCCAGAGTCAAAGCAAAACCCAACTGAAGCAGAGCAGCATCCTCCTCAAAACAGAGCACAGCCTTCCTGCTCAGCTGAAAGGCAAACATCCTCCTGGAAGGCCTTCCTGTGCGTTTGGCCAAACGTTATTTTGGAAATGCAATATAGCTTTGCTTTGGAATATAAATATTTAAAATTGTTACCGGGTATAAAAAGCTTGGAACTGCTGGGGGGGGGAACAGGAGGAACAGGAATTGGCACAAATGCCTCCCTCCAGTGTACCTGCTTCCAAAGGATTTCAGCTCGGAGCCTCTGCTGGACCCGGGGCCGTCCCTCACCCGGGGCTTCCGTTCACTAACATGAAGACTCTTCTGGGGCAATTCTAACAGCGGCCATTTGTTACACAGTAGGGTCACTTTAACTGCACAAAGTTCTGCTTCCTCCTTCAGTGTAAGTCTGCTTCTCTCTGATTTTGGCCTAAATTTGGAGAGCATTTCTAGCAGATTGGTTTCGACAGAATACACTTCCAAAGAACAGCCCACGATAGAAATCCACTGCTACAATGCGAACTAAGAGGTGAATATTAGAAGGGAGAAAGGTTATTGTTTTACAGTATTTGTTCATAAATCGCCGTGATTTATAGACCAATGCCACTCTGACTTATCGGGAAGGTTGTGCTGCCAAACGCGATACAAGTTCATTGGCGCGGTTCTCACCTCGACTTTGTCGACAGCGTGACTTTTTCTACTGAGCTGTTGCAATGACGTAGCACAGTGATATGTAAGTTTATACATTTGTTTCTTTTATCTTTTTATTCACCCTCTGATAAAAGAAAAGCCAAAGAAATGGCTTTTTTTTTTTAAGGCATCTGGGTTATAAAGCCTGACTTCAAATCAGTAGTGACCTTTTGTTCAACAGCTAGCAACGTAAAAACACATAAAAATGTCTATTTAGATATTGGTAGGGAAAAAGAAGTCCATTGATTTTCTTAGTTTGCTAAGCTCCCAGGGTTTTTAAGAGGCATTTGTTTCTGCACAAGGAGACAGCACTGAGGGTGTGGAACGGCATTCTTCATTTTCAGAAGGAAAATAAAAATTCAGTTTCAAGATGGATGAGATGCCTGCTCGACACAGCACACGGGTCTCTCCTAGAATTTCACTGGCTCAGTCATTTTTTGCACACAAAAGATTTGTTAAATTAAATGTTCCTTGTCCCATCTACCCAGTAAAAGGCTTCTTTCTGGTGGATGTTTGTGTTTTTAACCCTTTGTAGAAGGAGAGAAAGTGTCCTAGGAACAGATTTGTTGATGATTCACATGAATATTGCTGTCAGGAAGAGCCAGATTCTTAAACATTTGCCAAGAGACTGCACAAAAGATGAGAAAATTAGTGCTTATTTCCAAATAATTTTTGGTTGAATTTGGACACTATCGTAGCTCTAGAACAGCAAGTTCTCACACTTGCTGTTTTAGAGGTAACTCTTACTATCTGCCATCAGGCAGACGCCCTGCTGCCCCACATCCCGTGTACATAAGAGAAAGGGAGGTAAGAGGTAAAATGCCCTAAAGTCAAGACCACAAGATGGATAGAGTCAGCGAGCAGAAGAAATGCCCTCCTCCTCTTAGAAGGGGAGCTGAAGCACCACGGGGTAAGGCAATGTGCAGCTTCGCTGCCTGTCTGCAGTTGGCTTTCACTCCTCCATCCCAGACAAAGCCGTTTCCCATCCACCCTGGGAAAATCTCATCTTCAGGTACAAACCTGCTTTAGGGGCTCTGCTGCCCCCCCATCACCATAAGGAAAGCCTACCAGAAGCTAACAATTAACAACCATATTTAGACAGACATAAATCATCCAGGGATTTGACAGTTTATGTAGAGGCATAAATTTCTCATTGCCTATTTGTTTATTTCCCCGAGTGTTGTTCTCAGTTCAGCTGCTTTGCCAACACTGGGATAATTTATTGAGAGCTCAGCAAATAAATCTAGATTTGAATCTGTCAGAGGCAACCTGTGAAACAGAGGAGCTGCAGGATGCCAAGTGCTGCTCCGGTGACATCCGTGCTGGCACTGCCAGGATGGACAGACCCCGGAACCCGCAGAGGGAGCTTGCAAAGGCACCTCTGCTGCCTTTGAGATGTCCTGGGGCTTCGGAGAACCGAGGTAAACACAATAAATACTAAAGACTCACACACATTGGTTAATGGACCTCTTACTGGAGAAGGAAATGGTTATCTCCAGCTTCTGCAGGAGAGTTTGGAAGTGCCGAAGGGGAGCTAAGCTGGAAATACTGCTGCAGGCTAACGGGGAATCAGCCCAGTGCTGCTTTCTTTGAACATGGTGCTTGATGGCCACTGAACAGCTATGCTGCCTGGAACATACACTAGCAAAATACTGAGCTTTCTAGTTGTTGAAAGAAGGTGTAAATTCAGACCAGGCAGAAAGAGACTCGGTTTGAGCCGGCAACTCAAGTTTCAAGGAGATGCGTCAGTAGCGCCGCAAGTTCTCATTGCTGCACAGATGAAAGCAGCCACCGCAGCAGAATTTTTTTCTTGCTAAATGCATTAACTAAAAGCTCAGATAAGAGCAGCCTCAGTTTAGCATGGATTCAGAATTTGAATCAAATCCAAACTTTGCATTTGATCCCCATCGCTCTAATGCACTTCAGATTTAGGCTAGGCAGAGTACATTAGGATGCAGCTATTTAATGGACAATGGCTCAAAAAGGGACACATCATGGAGCAAGCACAGGCAGCATCAGCAACATCTGTCTGTGCCACGTATGACATTCGTGGGGCATAAGATGAGGGAGTCTTAAAGGAATGAAAATACAGAGCACAGAAAAAAATAGGAAAAGAGAAATGAAAAAGGCCAAGAAAATATTTTATGATTTGTTCTGCTTTTATACCTTCTATTGCATTTGGAAGAAATATATTGTATCCAAGATCTCGCAAGCAAATGCCCTGCAGGGGAGCAGAGAGCGCCTTAGAAGCGTTAGCATGATGAAGCCTTTTTTAGGATGAGTGGACCGGGGCTCCTGCGTGACTTAGAATCAGGAGGCGGCATCTATATTCAGCAACAGACCTCCTGCATTTCCAAACCACATAACCCCAGCTCACCTCCAGTTTGAACTCCTCCATCTTCTCATCTGAACTGATGCACTGAATTGGCATTAATGCCAGACATGGGGGGAAAATCCCAGTGGAGTGACCTGAACTGCATTGCAAAGGTGGGAGGATAAGAACGTCTTTGAGGAAGAAGATTAATTAAATATGATAGCTACACCATTGCCCATCTGAGGAAATTTTACATTCCATGGGAGCATGCTGCAAAATATTCTCAAAGGTTTTATCTTTCTATGCAGAAATCCAATTTATTAGAAGCATTCTTCTTTAGGAAAATATCTCTGGGCAGGATTTCTGTGCAGGTTTGGAAAGCGTTCGGGGAGCTAATGCTCTGGATCAAATCCTACCTGGTGTGAATCAACACATCTTTGTGCATTTTAATATATGAACCCTGGGCAAGTTCTTTGTCTTTTCTCCAGCTGGGCTGGAGCTCAGGTTTGTGCCTATGTACAGAAGGCAGTATTCCCCGCTTTTTACATCTTTTTGGAGCTATTAGATCTGGCTGTTGTGATGGCTATGACAACTACAAATAATTTCTCTCAAATAAGCACAAGACAAAAATCACACAACCCTCGTTGGGAGTGTCTCCTGATGGCAGGAATTCTTTCCCTGGTATTTGACTCGTGTTAAGCCCGTGCCCACAGAGCACTCCCCTTACCAGGGCCCAGCGTTGTACACAGGTGATATATTAGAAATCTCTGTGCTTAACTCAAAGACACTCGAGGCAAATGGGACCTCTCTCAGCTTCACTCAGGAAGGGTGAATTTCTCACAGCTGTAGCTTAGGAGCCAATTTTCACTCTTTTTCAGTAAGTAGCTTCCAGAAAATTCCAGAAACACTCTCAGCTGCTGATTGGGCATCAGTGCTAATATACCCCAATTTGTCCCTTCTCAGAAAGGTAAAACAACTAATTACTTTTCATGCAAGGTAACAAATCCTGGTGTTTTCAGTTACCCACGTACATTTTCTTCAGTGACAAAAGACAAGACAAGCAGCTCTGAGAAAGCAGTTGCTTGAAATGATCCAGTGTTACTTCTAACTTGGATTTAAACCATTCTTGCTTTCTCTAAACTCATAGAAAGAATATAGCACTGAAACGATCGCAGATCTATCCCTCACGTTTTCTAACAAACAAAACAGTAAGTGAATTTTACCCCAGGCATTTCTTGAAAATCAGCATTTCCTAGATAAGCTCAGCCAAAAAAAAAAATAAAAATCAATACATATTAGATTAGCTCTATTTCAATTTTGACTCAGTATTTCAGACTTGGCCAGTTTTAGGCAGATTAAACTCACAGTATTGGTTCCCTCCCAAGTTTAAGGGTCACACAGTTGACCCACTGGAAGACCGTGGATTATGAAATCAAACCAGGTGGAACGCATCGCAGTTCCAAGGAGGAAAGGCAATTGCAATGCCAGGTCATAGCACAGCCTGCTCGTTTTCTGCTTCTGAAAGCCTCAATTTATTTTTCCCCGGTGCAGAAGGAAGGCGCATCTTTAAGCGGTGAATCTGAACACATTCCAGGCTTATAAAGACAGCTAGAAGGAGTTAGCTGAAGTGATTTTAGAAACAATAGGAATTTGAAGTGTTCCACATTATCACAAGCAAAATGAATTTTCAGGTTAGTAGGTAAAGCTTAAAATTCTCAACAAAGGCTGAGTGCTGCATTCAAGATATTTCAAGGTACTTAGGTTTCTATCACCAGGTGAAACCAGTGGGAGCTGAAACTTGTCCTGCTGCCATTCAAGGCTTCAGAAAAGAACTTGTTTCCTCCTCTGCACTCACAAAGCCACTCGGGCTGGGCAATTTCTGACCAGCACGTTCAGACCTGGTACATACCCCCACTCACAAGAACCACAGACAAAACACCATTGTCACGAACCACTGCCTTTTCACCTTTGGAAAAGTACAGCAAACACAAGGCTTTATAGGAAGTGGCAGGTTCTTAATTATTGTTATAATTTATTTAGTGTTTACTGACAAGAGCTCAAACCTCTTTTGCAGAAGGTGCTGAACACATAAGCCATCCTAAGAGAGCCACTGCCTCTAAGTGCACCTCCAAAGAGCACGGACACTAGTGAGCTCAGCAAATCATCTGCCAAAGTTAACGGATCAAATTGCTTTTGCTCCCAAGTTTCTTTCTTCCCTCAAACTCTCCAAGATGAAGTTTTTATTTTCTTAGATGCATCTACTCTCACACACTTTAGCAGTACATTTTTTTTTTAAACAGTGGTTCAGTCATACAGGATTCTCCACAAATATAAGCTATTTTGACTATATAGCTAATTTATGATGTTATTCTTGCCCTATGATTGCGTGTAACTTCTGCTGGTATGAGTAATTTATCTGACAACATTTAAAATTTATTTTCCTTGAAAGTATCTAAATGCAGCTCTGGCAGCGAAATGCCAGTCTCACAAGTCTGATTACGTGATGGGCTGATCAACAACCTCTGAACTTCACCCCACCCAGGATAATATTTCATTAATTTGTAGATTTTTTTGAGGCCAAAATAGTCTGAAATTACTGCATCTAACCTACAACTTTGGCTGCAGACTTCCATCCTCTCTCACTGTTTCTTTGCTGGTATAATCTATAGGCAGCAAATTAGATGAACACAAGAACCAGAACTCTAGCAGATACCCCAGGGATCACAGACTCACTTCTTTTATGACCTTCACCAAGTCATTTCTGTTCCCCACATCTCAATTTTCCAGTGTGTAAAATGGTCCTTTCTCTCCTCTGTAAGGCACGTTGAAATCTTTAAATGAAAACTAAAAATATAGCTCCTCCAAACCCCATTTGCCCTGTTACAGCCTGGTCTTCACATGCTCTGCTCCCAGCCGCTAAGCAAGCTCTCATCCCATGACACTCAAAACAAAATTAGGCCAAGGTTTTGTTCTCCAGTGGACATGCTGTAATTACTAAATTACTCAGTGGAAGAGAATCTGGGGAGGAAAGGGGCATTATGGCATTTCTTTCTGCCGGCCTGACCCAGGGAAGGAGCTCTGGCCAGGCTGTCACTGCCAGCAGGGCAATTCCCACTGCAACACTGGTCATGTAACACGGCTTGAAATGAACAACAAACAAACAAAAAAATCCCCTCCACAACACTCAAACACTTTAATTACTTTCCTTTAAAAAAAAAAACAAGAAAGAGAGAGGCTGAAATATCCTAATTGTATTTCACAGCACACACCATTATGCAAAAGTGTATTTAACCCGGATGCTACAGGGGTCACTCCCTTCCATAAGTATTTGCATGGAAAGGAGTTTGGTTCATCCTAAGTCAAAGGCTAACTTGGCCTCACCATGCAAATGTATTTAAATGAAACTTATCCAAAGCTGCTAAATTACATTCACAGGAAATAAAGTCCATCAGCTGCAAGTGGGCGCTTTGTGCTCTTGATTGAAAATTGTTTTTGTGTGACAGAGAAGGTGCTTAAGAGAGTAAAAAAAGATCATCCAGTGAGTTAGAAAATTACTCCAACCTCTAGACCATGTCAAACTAAATAGAAACCAAACAAACTATGGCAAACAAATGAATAATTTAAAGCAGCACCTTATATATCATATCAGAAAACACAGTTATGGAGCCGCTCTGTACTCACGGGCTCTCTCCGTGGACACGGCCGGGGCTCCGGAGCCGCTCTCCTCGCACTCCCAGGCTGCTGTGGCCACAACAGCACCGCAGGATTCTTTTCTCCCACTTCCAGCAGTGGTGAAAGGCAGCAGCCCCAGGCTGCAGGGTGAGCCCAGCTACACACTCGTTCCTCACCACAGACCCAGCCACTTCACCTGCATTTTGTCCTTTCCTCGCTCCCCATGGTCTGTTTTTATCCTTCTCGCTGCAGGAGCACGGCCAGCCTCCAGAGTCACTGCAGAGAGCCTGCTGCTTCCCAAAACCAAGGAAGCCCTGCAAGGACAGCATCTCCTGCTACCACCTGGAGAACCCTGGCTGGGGGGACTGTTCCTGCCCAACACCCCTGCAGGGAGCACTCAACCCACTGGAGAAAGAGGAGCCCTGCCCCAGGCGGGGGTATTTCAGGGCAGAGGCAGCTGATGGCCATCAGCGCTTGGGGTGGGGAGGAGCAGGGGCTGCAGCTGGGGGCAATGATGTCCTGGGGAGGGCCCTGTCCTTGCCCCCAGCACTGTGCACACCCCATGCCATAGGGGCAATGCAAACGCTAATTACACAATAATACTGGCTCTGTCTCCTGAGCAAAGACCCCATGGTGATGAACGAGAGAGCTGCCTTCCTCCTGGCTTTTGGTCCATGACGCACTAAGGGTTCGGTCACCCTGACTGCCACCATGCTCTGGTTACTCCTATGGCAGCGTCCAGGGAGCCAAAAAACATCAGCCCGCTGGTCCCTGCACTTGACAGGACCTGCTGGGGCTCAGCGAGGTGGCCGCAGGAGCCCAAAGTGGAGGGGAGGACGAGGGGACCTGCCCCGGGCTCTGTGCCTGGGGACAGTGACGTTTGCAGAGCCTGAATCCCACCGTGCTCCTCCACCTTCCAACCTGAACCATCTGCTCTGGGGCAACAAGGAGTCCAGAGCCCTGGTCCCCAGTGATCCGAAAGCTCGGGTTTTTATAACTTTTACTCACTACTGAACGAGGTTAACTGAAGTGCTGACCTAGCTGTGAAATGCCCCACATCTCATAAATTACCAGCCACCTCATAATATGAGAAATGCTGAGGATAAGGAATATCTGAGATAAACAGCTAGAAATAAATAATCAGTAAAAACATCATATAGAATAGATGGAGTAAAGGCACAGAGTAAATACAGAGAAAAAAAAAATTTTTGTTCCCTTACACAAAGAAACATCAAAAATAAACAGAAAGAGGACATATCTAAGGAAAGAAAAGCATGATCCAAAGCTGGTTGAATTCCACATAAAGATCCCTCTCTGCTTTGGCAGCTCTGAGCCAGACATGAAGATAAAGGAAAGACACCAGAACCTGGGCTGGGATAAAAACATGCGCCAGATGCCAGATTTCTTCTGGTAGCTGCCGGGTGACGGGTCACTGGTGATGGATTGCAGAGGAGGAGCCAAGAGCGATGACAGAGGTCTTCTGGCTCGGGGCCAGGGGCTCTCAAGAATTTGGCTGAGTTTAACGGCAAACATTTGTGCAGTGACTGGGGTAACTTGTCTATGCCAGTCTGTTTATCAGGACAAAAATCCCTGAATGAAAAAACACAATCTCTATTACATGCTTATGTGTAGCATTAATAATCCGTCAAAGAAGATGACAACATTCCTGATTAGAAAAATGGAAAGAAGGAAGGTCTTTGGGTAGTTTTATTCAGCCCTGTTAATACAGACTTCCCATGGCTTGCTCAACACATACCCTCATACGAACTAAACGTTCCCTAACAGGTGGCGCCTGTGAATTAAAACGCCCCCCAAAAGGGAGAGTGTAAGGGAACTGGCTGAAGATTCATGTCCTTGTTGGTTAGATGCTGGAAACAGTATTAATGCACATAAATATTGATCTGAGCAGACACAGAAATCAATTTGTAGATCACTCGCTAACTGGGATGGGCACCAGGGGCTCACGCGGTCCAACAGGGCTCCTCAAACCCAACAGAGCTGGAGGACGATGGTGGCCGGCGCTGAACGGATCATGCAATAACGGGTGGTAGGAATTGCCCAAACCTGGCACCAAGAGCTGAGATGCTGCTGTAAATGATGTGTGGGGTGAAGACAAATATAAAAACCCAAGAAAACAGCCAGATAAAATTAAATGTACACCTCTAATACGCTCTTCATTAGCACAAAGCCATAATGCCATCAGTTTCCATCAACAAAACACTAAGAAAAACAGATTTCTGTTCTTATATTTATGTTCTGAAGGAAAAGAAAGCTGTCTAAAAAGCTTTTAACTTCTCAAATAAAACAGCTACCAATTTCTGACCAGCTAATATAAATAATTCTAGGTCTAAATTTCCCCACAGAAAAACCCTTATATTTTGGTTTAAGCATTTCATTTTGCAAATAGATTGTTTACTTCAATAAAAGCTAGGGAGGAAGTAAAGAGTAAAGATTAGAATGGACATTTAAATTAAGCTATAACTATTTGGCGTCCAGTCTGTCCATAATAATAAGATGAGAATCTGCAGCTTCAGGAACCGTAGCATATACAGTTGCCGAGATTATGAGTCCTCATGCTTCGGGTTATGAAATGATGGAGGTCAGGAAGCAATTTTCTTGCATATAATGCTGACAGGCTGGAGACACTGCAGGAATTTTTGCATATTTTTTGAAACATCAGTTATAAGTCACTGTCAAGAAGAAGATCCCAGACAAGGTAGATATTACTTTTTATATAAATGAATTTCAAAAGAAGAGCCTGCTCCTCCAGCTCACACCGTGACAAAAGTCCTGCCGCAGGACAAAAGCCTACAAACTACACCAAACCAGATCACTGAACTAAGCAGACGCTTTTCGAGCAGCAGCAGCAGCTGACCTGTTTTCCATCGAGCAGAGCTCAGAAACGGGAGGCACATGAACAACTTCAGCTTTATAAGTTCAAGGCTACATACGCTCCCGTCTCCTCCAGGGAATTACATCGCTCAGACAGCTTCGCAATATGAAGCTTTAAAAATCAACCGAGCCCATGGCCCTCCTCAGGCTGCGGTAAAGCCAGGCCATAAAAACAACCGAAGATGGTGTAAATGAGGAGCACAGTTCCGCAGCCCAGCGTGCCCAGCAGCCAACACGGCCCTGCAGAGGCACTGCACAACCTCTCTGGTGGCTCCAGCCTCGGGGAACAGCATCCCTGCATCCCCGCATCCTTCCATCCCTGCATCCCCGCATCCTTCCATCCCTGCATCCCTGTCCCGCTCCACAGCCGTCGGCGGCACTCACCCCTCCCGACAGAGCTTTTCTTGACGTGGTTTGAGGTTGTCCACATGCGGCTGTGACCCTTCAGCAGTTCTGTCGTGAGCATCTGCCAGGCTTCGGTGGTACCTGCCACGGGCAGCCCCCAGGGAAAGGCTGGAGATGACCTACGGCCAGCTGGGAAGGAAAATGCCGGGGTTTATACCTGTGAGCGTGGCTGTTTCTTTTTGAGGAAAATAAAGTGTATCACTAGAGTGGAAAAAACATTATACTCTTACTTCATACCAGTATCTCATTTGGGAATAATTTATACCAGTACTTCCAGTGATGCACCAGGACAGCGTGTGTCTGTGTGCCCGCGGCCACAAGTCCTGGCAGCAGAGAAACCTCGGTCCATGAAGCGTCGGGAGCTGCCGGGATGGCAGGAAGGGGGGACAGGCACCCCAGGGTCGCACCCCTTGAAGTCCTCATGGAAACAGGCATTTAAATTATACTACCAAGATGGAGGGAGGGGGGGGATATGTTTTTGCAAGAAAAGGAATAATGGTTTATAAAAATAAATCTCTCTTCAAAGTGAAGTGAGTCATTCACAGCAGCCTCTTCAACATGACAAACAGCTCATAGAGCAAAACAAAGAGTAGATCATTCAGTCTCTTTACCAAGACTGAACGTACTCGCCGAGGACTAAGAGGCCCTTATGATTTATGCTTGTAAAAATCAATTGCATTTTATTGATTAGCAAGATTAAGAAAAGGAAAAAAAAAAGTTTGGTTAAACTTGGGGAACGGTTATATCTTCAGGTCTGAAGTGAAACCTCTCCGGAATACTGACAGCTTCCAGGCTGCCAGGCAAATTGCTCAGGAGAAGTGTGGGCAAGTGTTTTATATGCAGAGCTGAGCACTTCATATGGCAATATCAAAGGAGTTAACTTGATTTTTGCACCCACTAAATTTATGTCAAATAAATCACGAAGTCAAAACCAAGGTCATTTATGATAACAAGATGGCAGAGATTCACCCAGCTGTGTAGAGAGAAAAAAAAAAAAAGAGGTTTTGGCAGTTTTGGTTTGCATTTATAGTATTTAAGCACTTAGAAGCCTGATTCATAATTGGTGCCAGATGCTCTCAATACACATAGGAAAAGACAGCCTTTGTTCCGATAAATTTGTCTCCTAAAAAAAGCTAGGCAGTCAAAGGCTGCGGAAGCGAGAAGGGTGGTTTTCCCGGTTGACGAAGGTGAGGGCACGAGCCTGGCTCGCTGCAAAGGGCAGGAGGACAGCGCGCGGTGGGACAGAGCCCCCGGTCCCTGCCCTGCGCCGGCTGTGTGGGCAGGGGGGCTCCCGGGACCACAGAACTGGGGACCGTCCCCTCGGGCCGAAGAACACGCCTGGCGCCAGTGGGAAGAGCGAGCCAGTGGCCACGGCGGCCACCAGAGCAGCTTTCTTTGTGCACCCATTCATTTTGCTCCCAGGCTGCTGCTTGCTTGTTAGTTGTTAATGCGAGAAGTTTAGTATCATATAAAAGACATCTCAATGATCAGCCCCTGCTATCTAAATTAAATCGCGCTGCTATAAAATTCCGTGTTTCTCACTCCATTTCTGCTCCTGAAAATGGCTTCTAATGTGGAGCAGAGTCCCACGAACGGTGTGAACTACAAGGTCACAGCATTCAGCAAGTGAAAAAAAATCAGCAAAACAGAAGATTAAGTATTAATTTCAGGGCAGAGTTCCATTTATTTGAGATTACTCTATGCTGTATGTATGTAATACCACGTTTCAGTAATTAAAGGCAGAATGATTTATACAGCTGCAAGATGTAGAGGAGATGTTGTTACTGGGCTGGGTAGAGTTGGCTACAACAGACCAGACTAAATTGGAACTGTTTGTCCCAGGGAGATGCTGTTTTGGCTCGTCCCAGTGTCCTGGCCAAACTCCAGCACAGACAATCTCCTGCCCATCTAACTCCCAGCCGACACATCCCCGGGGCTGGGGACGGCTCCGTCTCTGTCCTGATCGGAGTGTGGCGTTGCTGTGCGCTGCCAAGGACGGCTACTGATGCAGGTGGCTGTGACCCCGGCAGCCCAGAGGCTGGTCAGTGGGCTGGGGGACAGTAAACTTTGTACTAAATAGAGACTGGCCTCCGCCAGGCCAGAACTGGCCGCCCCTGGCCGCCTCTGTAATATCTCCCCCTTTCTATCACTACAGTTTTGTCTTTCGCAAATGATATTTTCATGTTGGTGCATTTTACAAGTTCAGAAACAGTCCATTCTATTTGCATAATATATTGGGCATTTTTCACATTATGTTTTGCATATAAAGTGCTTCTCAGTGCAGAATTTGATAATTTTGCAGACATATTAGCCATTCGAGTAGGTACAGTTAGTGCTGATCCTTACGGAAGGCTCACTGAAAAACGAACAGGCACGCTGCCTGATGAGCTGAGCACAGGCTCCTCAGCAGTGGGTGAATTATCCAATGGAAAAATGAATCATTCATTTAGAACCAAAATGATAATACATCACTTATTTAATCAAATGCGCCATCTACTGAACCAGGTACATCAACTAATGAACCCAGTGGATCCCCCCATGAGCCAGATGAATCACCTGCTGAAGCGTTTGCTCTGCTAGACCAAGGTGTTTGGCTCTTCGTCTTCATATAGGAATCACAACCTCTTTTATTACCAAAGCTAACAGTTTAGCAGGACTTTAAATGCTGACGGCTAGGAGGAATACACAAAGGTATGATAATGGAATTAAGGAAGATTGCCAGGACATAAGGCAACCTCGAGGTATTAAACCATATTTCCCATGAGTGCATGTTATTCCAAGGCTGTGGGGAAACTTGGATTTTCTTTTTAAGCACTATTCATGGTGATTATAAAGTTAAGACAGTGGCTGCTGAGAACATCAGCCTGATTCTGCTTTTCCCATTAGCTGTTGACGACAGAAATACCACATTTTGGCACACGAGGCTCACAGGTGAGTTTACACACCACCATATGGAGACACAAGCCCGCACTGAAATTCCCTGTAGTTTGGATACTTTCTTTGAAACATCACTATTTTAAATAGTACTTCTTTCCAGTGTTTCTCATAACTCGGCAAAATTAATGTACAGTCTGAACATCTCTTTTAACTTAAATGAAGCAACCTGATATCAAATGTCCCATGTACAGGTTTCAGTTCAAAACACTACCTTCTAGGCGTGTCAGGCTTGGGAGTGGGAGCTATACACACGGGTAGATAATGTACGGAGATATTTTTCCATCTCCCTTTCATTTACTTAGCTGCTCCACATCTCAGCATTCAAGATGATTAACATCACCTGCTGAAGTTAATTAAAGTATATAGGATGTAATAAGACTAATATGTTTGAGTTCTATCAATCACAGAATCTGGTGAGTCAATATTTGAAATGAATATATCACAGAGGGGAAAATCCTCAACACGGATCTCAAATTAAAGGAGGAGAGAGGGATGGCATAGTACAGGGCACTCTGACAAGCACATTTCAGCGATAACAGGAGAGCATCGCTGCGTCTTCCAACACACTGGCAAACGTGGCCTGTGCTGAGTCTCATCTGAAGGCCCCGTGGTATATTTTTAGGATATCAAGGACCGGTGACAAAGCTGCAGCTAAGCCTGTACCTCTGCGGAGCCGAGGAATTCTGGGGGATTTAAGCCTTTGAAATTTCTTGCCAGGTGATATTTCCCAAGAAATACCCACTTACTCTGCCCCTGTCAGCAGCTGGCACCTCCCCGCACGCCAGAGCTCGCGCCGAAAGCCGGCTCCTGGCTCCCAAGGCAGAGCAGAGCCGAGCAGTCGGCAGCCTGCGCTCCCCGGGCGGTACTCGGTTCTCCTCAAAGACACCCAGTGCCTCTCCTCCTCTGACCAGCTTCATTCCGAACGGATTGACCATGCAAACCTGTAAGGAAGAAGCGCAGCGAGACTGTAGAGAAAGGGGCAGCCCTGGCACCTGGCGCCGGTTCCATTTGTGCTCCACACACGTCGCCCGCGTTCGGCGCCCGCTGAAGCAGCGCGGGAAGGCGGGAGCTGGGACGCATCCCTGCCCGGGGCTGTCAGGCTGCAGGAGAGCATCCCAGCCCCGGCCGTGCGTCCCCCAGTTCAGGGACCCCATTTCACCCAGTGGTGACAGCCCTGCACCGCGGCGGCTCTTTGGAGCCCGGTGCCAGGGAATGAGCGGCTGGAGCGCTCCTGCCCCCACTGTCTTGTGTACAAGCTCTTACACAGCTCTTCCTGCATAAAATATTTAAGTACAATTTTATCAGCCATTCAAATCATTAGCCACAAAGATCCAGGCTTAATGTACAGTGAGGACACCGTGCATTAATATTTATTACGCTTGATTTGTTTAAGGAAATACACTGAGCTTTTTGGTGTCGGCAATTTCTATGGAATCAAACTGTGAAAGACACTAATCACTGTCAATGACGTGTGTAGGGTACACACAGCCTATGGAAATGAAAGGATACATAAATACAGGCTGTATGATGCTTTAACGACTGGAGAGCGCTGTTGGTTAGGAATTGGCAAGAGGTGGTGGGAACCTGCTCTGTCGGATAACGCCACAGGCGATGCCCGTCGGCTCCGTCTCTCAGTGCCGGCGGTGGGTGCAGGCATCCAAGGCTCACACCCCCCGTGATGTGGCACACGGGGAACGTTCATTAGGGACACTGACACGGGGGCGGTTGTCACCCACTGGCAGATGGAGCCCAGGTCTCCCCGGCAAAGGGGGCTGAATCCATGTGGATTCTCCGAGGCCAGTGGGAGAAGAGCTGCGCTCACCCCGCAGAGAGTGGGGCACGTGCACGGAGGAGGATAAATGAAGTTATAATGTCCATTTGCTAACAGAGATGTATTGAACACCTGACGATTAGGTTTGCTTCCGCTTGGGTACCCAGAACAGAGGGTGATTTGAGTGGCTTTGTGCTGTAATAACTGTAATCTGCTCAGGTGTCTGCCCCGCCTGCAAAGCTGGAAATCTCACCGCAACCCAGAGGCCCCATCAGCACCACGTNCTCCCCGCACGCCAGAGCTCGCGCCGAAAGCCGGCTCCTGGCTCCCAAGGCAGAGCAGAGCCGAGCAGTCGGCAGCCTGCGCTCCCCGGGCGGTACTCGGCTCTCCTCAAAGACACCCAGTGCCTCTCCTCCTCTGACCAGCTTCATTCCGAACGGATTGACCAGGCAAACCTGTAAGGAAGAAGCGCAGCGAGACTGTAGAGAAAGGAGCAGCCCTGGCACCTGGCGCCGGTTCCATTTGTGCTCCACACACGTCGCCCGCGTTCGGCGCCCGCTGAAGCAGCGCGGGAAGGCGGGAGCTGGGACGCATCCCTGCCCGGGGCTGTCAGGCTGCAGGAGAGCATCCCAGCCCCGGCCGTGCGTCCCCCAGTTCAGGGACCCCATTTCACCCAGTGGTGACAGCCCTGCACCGCGGCGGCTCTTTGGAGCCCGGTGCCAGGGAATGAGCGGCTGGAGCGCTCCTGCCCCCACTGTCTTGTGTACAAGCTCTTACACAGCTCTTCCTGCATAAAATATTTAAGTACAATTTTATCAGCCATTCAAATCATTAGCCACAAAGATCCAGGCTTAATGTACAGTGAGGACACCGTGCATTAATATTTATTACGCTTGATTTGTTTAAGGAAATACACTGAGCTTTTTGGTGTCGGCAATTTCTATGGAATCAAACTGTGAAAGACACTAATCACTGTCAATGACGTGTGTAGGGTACACACAGCCTATGGAAATGAAAGGATACATAAATACAGGCCGTATGATGCTTTAACGACTGGAGAGCGCTGTTGGTTAGGAATTGGCAAGAGGTGGTGGGAACCTGCTCTGTCGGATAACGCCACAGGCGATGCCCGTCGGCTCTGTCTCTCAGTGCCGGCGGTGGGTGCAGGCATCCAAGGCTCACACCCCCCATGGTGTGGCACACGGGGACCGTTCATTAGTGACACTGACATGAGGGCAGTTGTCACCCACCGGCAGATGCTGATGGAGCCCAGGTCTCCCCGGCAAAGGGGGCTGAATCCATGTGGATTCTCCGAGGCCAGTGGGAGAAGAGCTGCGCTCACCCCGCAGAGCGTGGGGCACGTGCACGGAGAAGGATAAATGAAGTTATAATGTCCATTTGCTAACAGAGATGTATTGAACACCTGACGATTAGGTTTGCTTACGCTTGGGTACCCAGAACAGAGGGTGATTTGAGTGGCTTTGTGCTGTAATAACTGTAATCTGCTCAGGTGTCTGCCCCGCCTGCAAAGCTGGAAATCTCACCGCAACCCAGAGGCCCCATCAGCACCACGTAAATACCTTAAGGTATTTCCAGTGACTTGCCAGGAAAAAAAGTAGTGGGGGTTTGTTTGCACTGGTTAAAGGCTTGGGGCTTTAATCGGTCCAGAGGCAATTAGCTCAGATCCTCTGTACCTGTGGATGAATTTGTGTCCATTATTTTTCTTTCACATGAAATTATGGAAAGAAGCGAGGCTGGTCTGTCACGCCTGCGACAGTCGCCGCTGCCGGGGGGGAGGCTGCAAAACCACTGGTGCTCGGGGCTGGTGAGACCCAGGCTCAGCAGCGGCCCCCGGCGCGGCCCAGGCTGGGGGCTCTGCCGAGCGGTGCTTCCCAAGCAGCCGATCTGCAACGCGGTCACCGCGCTGTGTTCGCAATTGCAAATAAAGCTCCGTCCATACAAATGCAGAATGACCAGGGAAATATTATGTTTGTTGTTTCCACAGCAATTTTTGGGGGGCTAAGGGGAAATTAGACACTTTCATCTATGCCACAACATTTATCTTTTTAGTGTGGTATAAGTGAGACAGTGACATTAAGAAATAGAAAGGTTTCAAGATGTGTTTGTTCACAGGGGAACTAAGGTTGAAAAAGAAAAAAGTGTTAATAAAGCAATTTTAAAATTTAATCTGAGAGTTTATTTTCTCCTTTGCTGCCTTTTCTCCCCTGGGGATAGATTTCTTTCTTGCCCGGCAAAGGATTTAGAGCAAAACCTTTTATTTTTCTGGAGCCAGCAAGAGACAGAAGTGAGAAGAGTTTAGCAATTCAGAGGTCAAAGAAATGATGGCTGCTGACCCCGTTTGTTCGGAGCCAGTGGCTTAGGAGAGAATATAAACAGATGAGGGACCTCTGTACTCCGAACCCGGCATTGCTGGAAGGGTCAAATTAATTTGGATAAAAATAATTTTCGCTCTCTGTTCAGCCTCTAACACTTCCCGAGCTCATGGAATGAAAGGGAAATGAAAACCCTGAGTAAGGTGAGAAAGGCGCTTTCTGCACATGTTGGGGCTGACCCCAGAAGGAAGTTCTGGAAATCCTATCAAAACCCCGGTGAAGGTGAGATTTGTGTCTTGATGGTCAGGCTCAGATGAGGTCCTGATACACAACTGAGTGTTTGCTTCAGTGTCTGAGCCTTTTGAGACCCAGCCTGCAAACGCGGAGTCCACTGCAGCATCACCATCACTAAACACTGGAAAGTCTCTCCTGTTCTTAAGATTTGAAATGCTGATTTTTCCTCACGCTTGCTCAGCCGAGGTCAGGCATGCAAGTCACAATGATAAACACGCAGCGAGGTAATTCCAGGGACGAAGGTAAGGCAATCTGTCGGAGCAGGGAGAGGAAGCTCTGCCCTCAGAGCATCGCCTCATCTCGCTTCTTCCACGGGTGCCCCCCAGGACACCCCCTGCCTCCTCTGTGCCACACTGATGCTTGGGCAGTTTTGGCCCAGCTTTTTGGCGGCCACAGCCCCCTGTGACACTGATTTCTGTGTTTTAAGGAAATGTGACCTGCTGTCAGACTGAAGCACGGTCCTGCCAGTGAGCAACCTTATTTTATGGCTTTAGGGCACTTGCTTCTGCTAACCTGCACCCTGTCTATAAATCATAGTCTGAGAAAAACTGCTACTGGTTCCATGCCATAACTCATAAATTACTAGATCCTGTATTTTAGATATATTACTCCATTTCCCTTCGAACTTTTATATTGATGGATTAATTAATTAAATTAAATGAAGCTCGCGCTGACTTTTGTGATAGTTGTGAGCACTTTGCAACTTTGGAAGTGAGACTTGGTGTGAAAGTTAATGAAAAACTACTGTAACACTTCATGGGCTTTTTTCTACTGACATGTTTAGGCAGCTTTTGGGTAATGTTGACAAAAGAAAGGAACCGGACACCACCACGGCAGCAGCCGCTTCGCAGCCCTTCGCCCAGCTGCTCCTTGCCTGCAGCCAAGCACGGAACTGGGAGCAACATCTGGAAGCCTGCGGCGAAATGGGAGTTATGAAACATGGAACAGGCTTAATGTGGAATCAACAGTATTGGTACGGGGGGACAGAGGTTTTTAAGAAAACAGAGCGGACTCGGCCTTTGTAGGAAAAAACACAAGGCAGCAAATAGACACAAGGTTATGCAAAATTAAACCAAGGAGTTGTATATTGACCTTGACTTTAGGGTGACCAGACCCAATGCACGATCGCTAGTGTGGCTGCAGGCAGCCTGCAGTGACCTTCCCAAGGACCACGGGAACCTCGAGACAGGCGTATTTCGCAGAGAGGCAAAGAAAAACGCAGGAATGCCAAGATACGGAGTGCAGCCATTTAGAAAAACAGCGTGGCAAACTGCTGCCTAAAACTGTTATAGAGCAAAGCTGTTTGGGAGACCCTGGAAATGTATTTCTGTATAGCAGGTAAACCGTGAGTATGTTTCAAGAGTTTAAAATGACTCTCATTAACTCCTTAAATGGGGAAGAATGTCTGGAGTTTCAATAATGTGCCCAGAGGAGCAGTAAGAAGTAAGATTTAAGAAAACTTGAATCAAATCTGACTTTCATTTCAACTTGCATATGATCAGGGAGGAAGGAATGCTTTGCGGTGAGGGTATGAGAAGGGTGGCAAAAAAATCTAAAGTGCCCTGGAAATACCATTTAAAAAGTGATGCTGTCTTAGGGGGATAAAATCCATTTGGCTCCAACTGAGATTTGGACTTCGTAGGGACCCAATGCTCTTTTGAACGCGGGGTGAAGGATACGGTCTGGGCTGCTGAACTCAGCGATCGGGACTGGATTAGCCCGGATGCAAAGCGATGCCAAGGGAGGGGAATGGTAGCCCGGTCCGCAGCGTGATGCACAGGGCTTCCCGATGCGGGGCAGAGGATGAGGAGTGGTGCAGGACAAGGGTGCCTGAAAGGAATTTAGCTAAAGACTTTCAATCAAGCCAGGACAGGATTGCCTCCTCTTAAATATCGGCTTTAGTTCACGCCATGAGATGTAAGCTTGATTCAAAAACAAGCAGTTGAAACCCTATAGCCCGTGCTAGACAGGGGAAGGCTAATTGATCTTAATGATCCCTTAAGAGGTGGAAATCTAAGAGTGGGTAACTATCAATCTGTTTCCTAATGGAAAGGTGTGCATGCCATTAAAATGCCCTTTGTGCTAGCCACTTTTCTCTCTGTCTGAGTGGTTACGCTATACTAATCACTGCAGTAAATAAAAACCCTGGGTGATAATTTCCAGAACCGTGTAAAGATGTTTAGGGAAAATGAGCACTCTGCGACCCACACCAGGCTGGAGGTTTTCACAGAACTAGCTTCACTTTCTAAAATTTAAAGAAAAAGCCATATCCCTCCAGCTGTTGAGTTAAACAGAGTGTTATTCAAATTATGTCGGGTGAAAAAAATGTCATAACATAATGAGAATCAAATGTTGGCTTCAGGCGCTTTCATATTCAAGGACTTTAAAAAAACAACAATAGCAACAAAACAGTTCAATCCTTTATCTGCCAGTAGAAAATGGCCATTTAAATAAACATTAAGTAAGCTGGGTAACATCGATGTTGTGGTAGCAATTTGTTTCTGACAGACAGGATTGCTAAAGTCTAATTTTTTTTAATAGGTGGTGGTTTTGCTGCCTCGTCGCTGGGCTCGGAGCCGGGACCCCAGCGCTGGGAAGGGCAGGGCAACGCGGCCTCGTTGGCTGCTGGAGGCCGAGACAGCTGGTCAAAGCTTTCGATTATCTCATTTGGCCGGTGTTTATATGTAGGGAATCAGGCTTCCAAACCTGTTTTCATTTGCTTTTGCAAAGTGCAATGCGGAAAAAAAGGCAGATTGTCTGTTTTCGATGATGTTCCTCCCAGCCCTCTCCCATGCAGGTGTGCAGCCGAGGGAGCCCCTCCTGATGGACGGCGCTGCAGAAGCCACCAGCGAGCTGGCGACAAGGACAGACCACGCTGGGGCTCCGGCTCTTGCCGTCAGCAGGAGGGTGCCCGTGCCCCACGCCAGCGCTCCGGAGCAGTGCTGGAGCCCCCGGGCTGTGGCGGGGGAGCCCCAGGTGCACACAGAGGACCTGAAACCCAACCACAGAGCACCCCATTGCCAACGGAGCATCCCTCAAAGCAGGTCCAAAGGCGGGACTCGGTGTGTGAGGGCCGTGTGGAAGGAGGAGCAGGCACACGTGTGTGCACACCAGAGGAAGACACCCCTGCCTTCAGGCCGAGTACATTTTCCACCTCTGAAATCAAGAACGGCAAGTCAAGATGTGTACCAAGTGCATAGGAAAGAGAGCTGACAGTGGGACTGAAAACCAAATTTTTGAAAACAAAGAGCAGTCAAGATCTGCAAGCAGCCACATAAGGAAGGAAGGAAATTATTAATATGATTAATTTGATTTGTAGCAGCTACTTGAAGTCTAAACACCCAGGGAAGCCACTGAGTCAGCTCTGCAAAGCATAGAATCAAAAAGGGAACCTCAGTGCAAACATCTTACTCAAATATCACAGGGAAAGGCTTTCCGCAGTACTCTGTGTGTTTAAGGGAACTGCTCGGAGGCTACGGAGGCTTGAGTCGTACTAACAAGCCTCAGTACAGAACCTCCAGCCACGACACAGGCAGCTATCTCCGAAATCAAGTCCCGAATTTGAGGGAATATGCAATGGGAAAGAACAAAAGGATCCTTTGATGTGTTCAACCACATGATGTTTAGCAAAAATGCAAATGTTCTCTCATGCTAGAGAACACTTATCAATATTAAGGCATACACGGAGGAGAAGAAAGAAGGAAGAACAAAATACAACACTTAACAAGAGGGTAATTTAGCCTGTTGGCAAGCGCTTTAAGTCTGGTTCATGAAAAATTACTTGTGCAATTGTTTTGCAGGGTTTCTGGGCTTTTATGCATAAATCATAGTATTGATTCAATGGGAGTATCAGACTTACTCAGGTGTACAACTGCATGTGGGCACAGTTAAAGCAAGAAAGGATTTAAGTGTGGAAATTGGTGAGGAAAAAACCATCCCCCCTGTTGCTCCTACAAGCTCAGCTATGATTGTCAAACAGCTGGAACGCGTGCAGATTGTTAATTAAAACATGGTGGTGACCACCTTCTGCAGCGGTCTCGGGAGAACATCCAGGCAGGAGATAACCGCCGAGCTGAATAATTTTTTTTATCCACCCATTTTTTCCCCTTTGAGATTGTACTTTCTTTTCTGATAGAGAAAAGAAAGAAAATAGAGGGCACTGGAAGCCCAAGGATGGCCAAGTGAAAGAGAAATAAAATCAATTGCATGTTACAAACTACAACAAATATTGCAGTCAGGGAGAGGAAAGGGAGGGAGGGAAGTGCCAGGAATAAAGTACAAGGGCTTGTTTCATGGTATGCACATTTTCTAGCCACATTTCTGTATCTCAAAATAGAGGGAAGGGCTCCTGCGGCATTACCATATGCGCGAGAGGTAGTCGCAGAGGAGGGTCAGGGAGGATGCTGTGCCAGTCAGGAAAAACGAAAAAAAGGCAAAGCCCTGGAAATGAAAATAGACTTAAAGAATCTGTATCACTTGCACAGACATGCAGTAATTTAATCGCTCTCTAGCCTGATTCATCCCTCAATATTTTCTGCATAAGCACATTATATTCGGCACTCAAAGGCGTTCAGCGGGTCAGAGCCCACAGCCTGGCAAACTCTCTTCCTTGTCCCCTGCTCCAATAATGTGGAGATGCAGAACAAAGGCCTAAAGAAGTTCAGGGTAAACAACCCACATGCACTTAAAGTTTCACAGAGACTTTGCTTGTACCATGGAGAAACGTGGATAGCACAGCACTAATCACCCTCTCTAATTAAAGACTCTTGTTTCTAATGTGCATTCCACTCCTCTTGCTGTTATTACTATTATTATTTACTCATGGTAGCAATAATATTGAAGAAGATAATGTGGTCATACCAAGGAGCCACCTTTGTGACCATGACACATCTCTCCCCAGCATGGTAACGGGTCTGCATCCCACCTGAGGAGCCATCATACTAACACTGAAAATCCCCCACAACCAGCCTCTTTGGCAGACAGAAAAAATTATTCCTGTGTCCAGTTATTCCTGTTCCAGCCTATTTTTTTGTGTTCTCTTTCACTTCACCAGCCATAAAACTTGAGGAATTTTTTACAAGCCAACTCAAGCTGGAACATTAAATGTGTTCAAACGGTTGTGCTGAAGCCCAGCCCGCCCAGCCTGGATTCCTTCTCTCCAAACCCGACTTCTGCCGCTCACAGCTGTACATCACTATCGGCTGCTGGAGAACAACCCAGTGGGAAAAGGTCAGGTTTTGTGCAAGAAGGTTTAAAGCCATAATCAAGCTTTTGTTCTAAGTATGTCTCTTGCACTAAAATCTTAATAAATATTAATTAATTGTTCAGGCTGTCCTAATTTAATTTGATCAAGCTGCTTCTTTCCAATCTAAATAAGAAAAGTGGGGTGGAGCAAGGGAATTATTTGTATTATTATTATAATAAAAAATAGCTATCTGTGCCAGCATCTTAAATCAAATTAATGCTTTTCTTCTGGTTCCAAGGTTACAATGAAATTAAGTTTTATTCAAATACCCAGCCACATTTACCCTACTTTTCCAGTGGCTGAGAATTCAAGCTGTGCGCAGGCTTGATGGGGCAGGGTGGGACAGGAGGTTGAAACAGCACATGCTGCAGTGCTGACACCAAACTTCCATCCTCCTGGTGACAAAAACATGCATTTCTTTAGCACTGCTGATAAAAAGCATTAATTCATTACCATCACCCCAGACGCAGGTAAGTATTGCTGTCCTTATCTGAGAAATGGTTCAGGCACAGAGCGCTTGGCCCAGACGATGCCCGAGGTCGTTAGCAGAGCTGGGTGCACAGCGCCTGGTGCAGCCCCATCCCTTGCTCTTGGCCATTGGTCCCTTGGTCCCTTGGCCACGGCGCCTGACCCAGGATGTCCCCAGCCCTGTCTGAGGCCAGGCGAGTCGGCCAGAGGACAAACAGCCTGGTGGTAAGGGCCACCATGTCCTTGGAGCCGTCCGAACAAAGCTTCAACCCGTGCTTGAACTTAAAACTCAACTCATGGCCCTTTCCCAAATCCAAGTACTTAGTCCTTCAATCAGCAACACACAAACCACATGTCTTGCAGGAGGCACTCACTGACCACCTTCATGCCATTAAAACCATGCATATGCTTGAAGTAAGGTATGTGCTTAGTCTTGCTTTTTCAAGGACGACGCAGAGAAAAGTACGTTCCTGTATGCTGATTCTAAAGTAAAAAGATGGGCAATACCTACAGGTGACCAGCTCTTCCCGAGCAAACACACTATTGTTCACTCTGTTCGGTATCTGCTGCTTTGGTTGGCCCCGTACTAAATTACTCAAGATTGACAGAAATGTCACTCTTTCCCCCGGGAGGCTCTTTCACAGGGCATCGGGCTTTAGTGTGAGAATTTTCCCCTTTATATTCACCCTTTTTTTCCATTCCTATTGTATTATCCGATTACGTATGGTTATATCTCCCGGCAAAGTGCTCCTTCCCGCCTGATCCGTGCGCTGGTTGGGTGCCTGAAGATGGATGGTGCGGAGCAGGACATCTTCACCCGGCGGCATCTCCGGATCAGCCTTAATCTGAGCTAATCAAATGATGACAGCCCCTCTGAAAAGAGAAGTAATTACACAGTATAGATCGTATGTATCTCTTAGGAGATGAGGACTTGGATTTGATTATCTAAATTCTCCTTAATGCTTTATGATGAAGTTAAGGATGAATATTGCTTTGAAAGCAATTCAGCTAGAATTTCCCCTTAGAAAGAAAGGCCTGAAACACGATACAAATGACCAAAGTCAGCAAGAAGAAATCGTCAGCCTAAGGTTTCTGTTCAGTTGTCCAAGATACAATCAGAGAAACTGATTTAAGGGAGCTGGATGTGAAGTAATATCCCACCGAGATTTACACAGGCTGAACTGGCCAAAATCTGCCCACTCAGGTGGCAGAAAATTAAATAAATAATAATAAATCCCGCATTTTCTGAAAGTATTTAGTTTTGTTTTCATTCTTGACCTTAGCCAACAAAAGGGATGAATCAAAAAGTTCAGGAAGTGACATCTTTGGTGGCCATCTCGTCTGGCACCCCCAGGGAGAATAAAATAACCGCAGCTGGCTCTGACGGCCGCTGACAAGACAGTCCCTTTGCTCTGCTCAGGCACATACACACTTCTAGGATCTCCTGGGGAAATCTAAGGTTTCCCTGAGCATTTTCTGGCCTCCAGGTGGACCGAAGGTCTCTTTCGGAGACCCTTTCCACTGGCCTTGCCTTTGAAGCTGATCCCTTCCAGTGGCTTAGTACAGCCCGAGACAGCATCATCGTCATTCCCCTGCTCCTGCTCCAGAGGGATTTTCCACACATGTATTTGATTCCATATATTTGAGGTTCCAGCCTCCCGCAGAAGAGGCGTGTGGTGCCGAGGCCCCGCTGCTGGGCAGCCCCCAGCACGGGAAGGCTCTTTCTGAGGGGAGGTCGTGGCTAATGGCACTGGGAGGAGCGATGCCCTCCCTGCTCCTGGCACAGCTCCGGCAGGCAGCTGGAAAGAAAGAGGTATATTTGGCTCCTGTTTAAATATTGATCACAGCATATTTTTGCTAAAACCAAAGTCTATCGATTCGTCTGCACGTCTGAAGCCTCAATACTTTGCTGAATGTTTTCCTGGAGATGGGAGAAGGCTCCTTGAGTTATGATGTTAATAAGAGCAGCGCAGGAGGAGTCCCTGATGTTCCAACCTCAACATCAGAGAGAACATTTTTCACTGGCAGGGGCCTCTGGACACTCCGAGCTTCTTAATGTTGCTCTATCAGCTGGGCTGATGAGCCTTTAATAGAAAGGCTTTGGGAATGAGTTAAGTGCAGCTCCTGCAGCTCTCTCCGGAGCCCGTTTCAGTTGTGATTTCAGGCTCAGGGCAGACATTTCACCATTTCAGAGCCAGCATCGATGTTGGTGGCAGGGGTCTTCCAGGCAGCCCCCACTCCAGCGCTCTACTTAAGCATGTAATTAACTCCAAGGGTGTAAATTTTGCCTTTGCCATCCTTAGGGATGTATTCGCTGCCCCGAAGCTGGGCAAGCGCTGGAGGGCTGGGGCCGTGCACATCGCGCTGCAGCGGGGGGGAGATGCCCCGAGCCCAGGGGGACACCGTCCTGCGCGGGGTGGGAGAGGCTGGGTGCCAGCGGGCACGCTGCCTGGGCCAGCACAGAAATCACAAGATGGGGGAAAGAAGATAAAAGCAAACCCCACAGGGTTTGTATGTATCTACATACACTTTTGCATTAACTGCTTGCAATAAAGAAAGAAAAAATCGGTTATCCTGAATCGCTCCCCAGCCTAACCTGAAAACACAGCAAGGCTTTTCTGACAGTCAGACTAAATCAGGCAGCAGCCCGATGGGACTGGCCACCTCCCTTTCAGAGGGAGAGCACTATTTTGTTATCAAGAGTGTCAAATACACAGTGCTTCAGAGAAAAACAAGCCTCCCCCCATACGTCCCTCTATTGTATTTGACGATTGTGCCGCGCTCTGCAAGGGGCAGAGTAAATCCTCCCTGTCCCATGCAGCGTTTGGGCTACCACGAAGCATGAGACTTGTTTAATCTGATTATTTAAGGGACCAATCTCTCCTGCACATCTGTGGCTGCAGAAGGTTCTCAAGGGAAAAGCCAAATTAAATTATGCCCTCGACAGAACTACGCGTGGGAGAGCAACCTGCAGTTACAGCGCAAGGGTGCAAGGCTGGGGCTTCAGTCGGATCTGACATTGATTCACTGTTCTCAGAGCAAAGCACTTAAATTCTCCATTTCTCAACCTGCAAAATAGGAATAAAATCACCTGCTTTTCTGGGAAATCCTGGGGAGGTACCCTGTAAAGGGCTGTGTGCCCTTGGGTGAACGATATTGTTACAGGCAAAGGTATTTTAAGAGTTCACTCTCAGAAATGTCAGTGATTTGTGGGTTTCTGTATTTGTGATGCAGCGTTTCCTTGCTCCATTTGCAGGAGAGAGTAAATTGCAAGGACAATCACATCCACTTCTGCTACCAGTTCTAGGGCAGGATATTAGTTTCTGGAGAGAAACAAAGCCAAGTCTTCTCCTTTTTCATCAAACCCTATTTGTTTTGTTTTTCTTCCTAAAATAACATAGGCTATTTCATAGAAGTGAAATCTGTGATAATTTTTTAGCAGTCATTGTCAGTCTGCAAAGAGTATCTTCTTATGCAGAATTCTGTGTTTCACCAGCTACTGCTTTCTGAGGACAGGAAAAGTTTTTCCTTTATTTTGCTTTATTTCTAAGAGTTCACTAAAGTTGGCAAATCTAAATGATTCCCAACACATAGTCATTTTCTTTAAAAAAAAAAAAAAAAGAATGACATCATCGGCCATAATCACAGCCATCTCCCACTCTTTTTTCATTTACCCCAAATAAGTAAGTTTGCCAGCAAGGACTTTGGAAACAGACTGCCTTAAATGAATTTTGAAGACTTTTCTCAGAAGCAGATCTAAAATTAATGGCAGCACAGCATTTTCAGGCGTGTTTTCAGCAATCAGCGTGCAGAGCTAGCCCATGCAGCCTCTCTGTCTAGTTAAAACACTGCCTATGCTGTACCTCAGTATTTCCCGCTGCCTGCTCTCGGATGGGCCACCCGTTCTCCTGGCTGCCGTCGCCGTTTCTGCTCACCAGCATCCCCCCTCGGCCTCCTCGCTGCTGCAAAGATAAAGGATTAGCTCAAAACTCAAATACTCCCTCATTCCTGCTTTGGAGTCTGTCAAGGGACTTATTTTCTAAAGGGAAATGTTACGAAGAGCTGCTGTGCCGGGTCAGACCATCGCACCACAGCCCCCTCCAGTTCCCTCTCCCGGGGAAGGCTGGACCAGGCGATGGTTTGAGGTCGCTCCCCCCTGGGCTGCCCCCCGGTTCCCCCTCAGGTACCAGCTTGTCCTGCCACGGCCCCAACAGCTCCCAAACCCGAATGTGTGTGAGAACAGGGCTCGCTCTTATCTTCCTACTGTGCACAGCCAGCTTCTCATTTAGGGACTTGTTCACCCAGAAACTGCAGTTAAACTCCTCTTTTTAATAACCACCATTGACTTATTCTTCATTAATTTGCCCTATTCCTTTCCGAACTCCCTCGCACCCAGCACTCTCTATCCGATGGCAGCAGCAGCCAGTCCTGCCCTGCACATGTAATTATGGATTGTCTGACAAATGACCTCTTCCTGCTTGTTTTATATCTGCTGTCTGAGAATTTCCCTGGGTGCTCTCTTGTTCTTGCCATGAAAGAAACATAAAAATGAGCCCTGCTCCTGTTGCTCTTCCAGAGACAGGTTGTTGCTATAAGGAGTGGTATCGAGGACATATTTACCGCTCTGTCTTACAAAGTTTGCTAGGTTTCATGCTTTTATGAAATATATTCAGCCACGCTTATGATTATACTCCAATATGTTTCTAACATATCGCGAAACTGTAGATGGTGTCAGAACAGGCTGATTTTTAACATATCTTAAATACTTTTTTCTCTTCATTAAAGTAGAATAATTGTCGCAGCATAATGTAACTTAATGTCAAAATGTAACACACAAGCCTATCTCCCCTATCAAGGTAATTACATTTTAAATCTACGGTCTGTGTTAGGTTTGTTCCTCTATGTATGCAAGGCAGCCTCAGGAGTTATTTAAAATGTCGGGTTTTTCCAGAAGTTACTGGGAAGCGGGTACTTTGCTGGGGAGCTGGGCACGAGGCGGCAGCCGGGTCCAGCTGAGCGCTGGTGGGACGGGGGGACAGGGGGGACACAGCCATCCCCTGCTCTGTCCCTGCCGGACACAGGAGAGCCGAGGTGCTGGCACAGCAGCCTCAATGCCCGGGATGAAATGCCAGCAGGGGAAACTGTTAAAGGGTGGTTTTAGCTCCCTGTAAATGACCCTTATAAGAGGCCTCGTTTGAGCAGAGAACAGGGAAGCAGCGTAAAAGCAGCCCAGACAGCCCCCTCAGAAATGAATTTTTCCATAATTAGGCCACAAAGTAGAAAGTCCTCTTAGCACTGCATTACTGAGCACCTGAAAGGAGAGGATAAAACGTTTCTCAAGGGTCCACCAAACCTGGAAAAGCAAATCACTAAGGCCAAAGAAAATGAGATTAAATTGAACTTCTAAGATGCAGTGTGTCTATTGACCTCCCTCACACCAAGTGCTTTCTTCATGTTCCTGTTCTTAAAAAAGGGAAAAAAAAACACCCAGGAGAAAGCATGCTGTTCAGAAGATAGCTAGAGGCTGAGTTGGATTTGAATTTTGATCAAAGTTTTTCTCATTTGACATGCTTTTCTGTGTCTGCATTCCCAATCTGCCTTTTTTACTTAAAATAATGCTTCCCATATAAGAAATCTTAGCTACCATACGTAATAAGAAACCCTGGGCTCATGAAAGCGTAGTCTCTGCCGTCTGGTGGTCCTTCTCCAGAATCCAGGTTAGTGGAAAAGGAGCACCAAGGGGCCTCCTCCCCCTCGTACACCAGCACCGATCAGAGCGTGTAACCTGGGACAGGCACCGGCACCACAACCTCTGCCTTTCTGCACACCAAACTGCACACCAAACTGCTCCACGAGTGGGAAAAAAGACCATTTAAAGCCAGTTGCACAATTTCCTCATTTGTTTCCCTCTCTTGAGTCAGAGTAACACAGACCCCGGTCCTCCTCTTCCCCTTCTTTTTGTGACACAGAGAGGTGTATGAACAGCAAACGGGCACGGTGGCAGAGAAGCCCCTGGGAAAAGGGCTCTTCCTCTCCAATTCCCATCCACAGGGATCAGCATCCCTGCCATTTCAAATCTGCAAATTATTTGTTTGCTTTGAGGAAACGCACAACATGGTCCAGATTGTTGATGGAATTGTTTTATAAAGCCCCTTCCTTGTGGCCTGTGCCTTCCTACACCCTCCTCGTTACACCAAGGACGGCAGCACAGAAACTCAACTCTTGCGTTCGCCAAGGCCAGGGGGAATATTAAACAAAGAATCCAGGAACAGAGAGAATGAAATGGAGGATGTACCCAGCTGACTTGCTTTTGGCTGCAGCAGCAGGAGGAGGCACATGGTTCCCAGCCCCGGGAGCTGCCGAGCGTGGGGCGAGGACCCTGCTCCCCTCTCCCCATCCCTGCGGCGCCGCAGCTCCCACCTTCCAGTGCTGCGATTCCAGGGGACCGGGACCAGTCTGGATTGGCACATCTGCAGCCGCTTGGTTCAATGTGATACAAAACACATACACTCAGGTTTGTCTAGAGCACGAGACATCGCCTTTCCCACTCGGGTTGCTCACGTCTCATTGCAGAGGAGAGCTGTGAGGCCCCGAGCCTTCTGCATAAAAACCACGTAATAGTGCTCCCTCCAAATGCTGCAAAGCCACCGCAATATTTTAAAATATGGATTATCTCCAGCTTCTGCTCATCTTGATGGTTCCACCTCATTTGTCTTGCTACTCTAATTTCCTTAAATGTGTGTTTTCTTTACAGGCTACTAACTACAGAAAACTTGAAGCAATCAACTGAAGTTTATGCATCGACATATCACTTCGTTAGCTGTGAATTCATTTCCAAGGGGGTGGTGACCTTTAATGAAGTTGGAAATTGAATCATGCCGCTGTGTCTAGGGACACGCAGGAGTCTGAAAGAGGACTGTCCATTGGAAAAGCTCCTTGACCAATTTAAAAATTAAAACACAATTTGATCAAGCATCCTTATTTCTCTGTGGTATCCTTCCTCTTTCTGAAATCTTTGCTCTCTATGGGTCTCTTCAAAAAGAAATTTTTCCAAATTTTCTGAATTTCAACTGGCTTTTGCCTCCTGTCAATGGCCATCTCGGTGCCATGAGAGGCACTGGAGACCTGGGGAGAGAGAGAGGCAGCAGCAGAAGCGAGCTCTGCAGCCTTCCACTCCCTCCCGAACCCCGCGGTGCCCTTTGCCGTGGCCATTTCTTGGCCACGTTCTCCTTGCCAAAAGCAGCACCAGAGCGACCCTGCTGTGCCACCTAACCGGAACCCTCCGCAGGGCACTGAGGGAGGGTGCCTGGGCACACGTGCACTTTTTTTTTTTTTGAATGACATTGCAAATGCAACTTTCATCTTAGAAACTCGGGAGTGTTGCCATAGAAATTGCAGCGGGGGAGTCTCCAGGTTGTGAGCTCCTGCCCGCTGGGATGACAAGTGCTCAGCAGGGGCTGGTCCCAGCTCCCGTCCCCAGCACGGTCTCGCCCCAGCCGAGCTCCCGCACCCAACCGAGAAGAAACCGCCTCGGTCCACGGGGTTAATTTACAAGCAAACCTGCATGTGTGCGTCCACAGTCACAGAGAAATTATAGCAGCTGTTGGAACAAGAAAGCCGTGTGCCTGCTCAGGAAAAGCAAACCTAAATAGCTAAATGAGTGTTTATTATAATAATAATAATAATCGTTATTATTGCAGCCTCTCCTTGGGACTCCATGCAGCTGCACACTTATTAGCAATCGGCAGCGCAGCGGGACAGGTAGGCGCGTTACTCCCGTTTCACGGATGAGCAGGGGAATGTGGGGGAGTAGCCAGAGGGGCCTTGGGGAAGCAGGGAGCGCAGCCCGGCTCGGCCCCGCTGCCCGACCCTCTTCCCCAAAGCCGAGGCCACATCGCAACAGTCACAGTAGTTTTTTTACTACTGAGTATGCTGGAAACCACATCATCTCAAAACGCACTGCTAAAAACGCCAAACAAAAGCCCCCGTGACTCTCAGGGGTGGCTGGGGTGCTCGCCCTCCACAGCACCCCTCCAACCAAGGAGACGGTTAAGAGGCACCACAAAAATTGTGTTTGATGAAGGAATTTGGCTCACAAGTGGCCCCCTCCTCTCCCTTCCACTCGTCTGACAGATTTTTCTTTTGAACAACTTCGTTTCTTCCTGGATTTGTTTACTCGGAAAGGTCAGGGTACTACATTGTACTCCGCACTATCTCTTCCCCGCGTCCCCCAGCCCCGCAGTAATCATGCCTCCAGCACCTTTCCTGCAAGGCTTTGACACTCCCAAATCCAGCTGAGACTTCTCGGGACTTTAATTAATGAGATAACAAAAGGGAAAACACCCAAAGAGTGAACCCCCGAGTTGAAGACTTTATCTGCTCTTTGCAGCTGCATCTTTTTTTCTCCTTTTTTTTTTTTTTTGAGCTGCATTCCAGGTCCGTCAATACTGTTTCCCATTAAATTAAATAGCTTATTGACTGGTGTGAGACGTAGCCACAAGGCCGATAGGATCCGAGCGCGGTACTTTCTCAGTGCAAACAATCACAGGTCACTGCACAGTAAATCAGTTGGTAATGGAGTTTGAACTCTGAGAATCAGTTCTGTGTACCCTTTTTATTTGTTTTTAATTTGTATCAATGGTAATTCTGTCGGTTTCAATTTATGTGACGGTAGCGGGTTGTGGAGCAGCGGAAACACCATTTTTCTTCTCGTTAACCATTGAGCTCACGGCGCCGTGGCAGCCAAGCGCTTTGGAGCTCACAAGTGTTAAGGTTTCTTGGCACCAGCAGAATCCTTTGCTATTTTATTTCCCTCTGGCTTTCTTTTCCACCAGTGATACCATCAGAGCCGGTTCCTTCCCTGGACGCGTGCACCGGCCCGGGTGCTTTCCACCGAGATGCCGCGTTACAGAGGGTCGGGGCTGCGGCGCTGGCTCCGGCTGCAGATGCTCCTTCCCTGGCACATTCCCCCTGGTTAGTGACATCCACCTGGATACGTGAACCACGTATTCATTAATGACTCTGTGAATTTTTCTCATCCCTTTTCGAACCCATTTATAGTGGCAGCATCTGTGATACCTGGTGGCACAGAGTACCGCAATTTGATTATGAATTATATAAAAAATTTGCTCCCTTCTGTTTCTTTAAACTTACTACCAGATAATTTTAGCAGGTGTCTCCTAATATTTGCTATGTAAGAATTCATGAATAATCATTCCTGACACACTTCTAAAAAATCCCCATCCATCACCTCTGCTCCAAGGTGAGGGTTCTGCTCCAGCCGCTCTCTCCGAAGCAGCCTGGCCGGTCCCCGTGACGTCCCTATCGCTGCCCTTTGTGTCCTTCCCAGTTCCGTGGGCCGTTTTGCTGCTGGAAGACTCGAATGGTGGCCGTCGCTGTCACTGTGAGCATGCCAAGGATTCAGAAAGCTGCGTAAGGTTTCTTCTGTTTGTTTCATTTTGTATTTCCTCCTCAATAATTCATACAGCTCTGCTCCCCTTTTGGCCTTTGCTGAGGCTTCAGCTTATGACTCCAGAGAACTATCCACAAAAGCTTCACAGGAAATTTTTTGAGCAATAATGCTTAAATTGGTGTCTATGCTGCTCATTACCTGTACACAATTAGTGCTCCATTTTCCATGCACATTATGTTGCACTTAAAATCACCGAATTTGCCTTGCTGTGTTTGCCTCAGATACGTCATATGCCGAGGTGCTCCAGGTACTGCTCTGGTCACGTGTCTTGGTTTAACCGGTGCTGCCTCACTACACCTGGAAAATCCCTGTGGCTCCTTGCCTGGATCCAGCTTTACCAGCCCAAAGTCCTGACACTGGGTGTCCCCCGGCTCCTGCACCTCCTCCCCTGCCACCGCGGGATGCTCTGCCTTCCCAGCAGCCACAGGATGTTCCTTCTCCCGCTGCCTCTCCTGGTGCTTCACTCCCCACTGTCACATCCAGTATCAGCTTTGCCAGGCGCAGCGTTGTTCATACCCACGGAATATCCCCACTGCTTTGCTTCTCGCTCGGTGTTCAGACTGAAGGTTTTAAACAACTCCAAGTAAAATCCCTCCTCAGCAGCGATGCACGTTTGCCCCCTCATTGCCGATGCATCCAGCTCTCAAAGGCCTTTAGTGCTTAATGGATTCATTGAAGTGATAATATGAGGTGACGCGCATGTCAGGTTGTTAAAACAGTGATAAGACATTGCACTAAGACAACATTATCGCTACTAACTGCATTATAATGGTCAGGGAACGTCTCGCGATATTCCCGTGTACACCAAAGGGGTCCGCAGTGCCTGGGACGTTTGCTAAAGACGCTGCCGGGACGAGAGGCCCCGTTTCGCTGGGACGCGCCTTCGCCCGGCTTTACAAAGGGGATGTGCAGAACACGTCTGTTTGCAAAGTCACACACACACACGTTTCTCCTCTACAATATTTTGCGAATCTACACAGACGTGTTAGGAAAACTGTCACTTACAGAAACTTCTCTGCAACCCGAGTGTGATTTTTTTTTTTTTTTTCCAGAGCTATTAATCAAAGGCTAGAGTGGAACCAGCTTGACAAAACGGAAAAAAACCAACACCCATGGACTTATAAAACACACCGAGGAAATGAGGCAGAGAGGTGCAGTGAGGAATTTATAGCTGTGTACAGGTCTTCACATTCCCCGCATCAGCCGCGGGCTTCGGAGCTGCCCTAGAGGCCTCCTCACTCCTGGCGCTGCTTTGCCACCCGCTGTGGCTCAAGGACTCAGGTGACCCCCCCTGGCACCAGCCTTCCCCCCGCTCCTGGACCACAGGAAGAAACGCCCTTTAATGACACATGAGCCACAGGCCACGTGCGATTTATTCAGTTTAATCTAAATGTGAGATTTTCCGTGGCTGTACAAGCCTCTCTGAGCAGCCTAAGGAACCTAATAGATTTTGTGATCGCTTCTATCGCACAGCAAACAATCATGGGTCACAAAACTACAAATCAGAGGCTAATGGATTTTCAAAGATGCGCTTTGGCCCTTTGTACATTTTTTAATTTGCTTTTAATTTGTATTGATCTTCCCCCCGTTTGCTCCAATCCCTCCTGTGTCAGCAGGTCAGGAAGCACGCCAAGAGGAGAATAATCTCAACAGGAACAGGGAGAAAGGTGATGCAGGCAGGCAAAGGCGCAGAGGTGGTGATGCAGGCAGGCAAAGGCGCAGAGGTGGTGATGCAGGCAGGCAAAGGCGCAGAGGTGGTGATGCAGGCAGGCAAACACACGTGCAGGTGCCTTTTAGCAAGGGCTGAGCCGCGGTGGCGGGCTCGGCTGGCAGACCCCGCTGCTTGGGGACGTGTCACTCGGCGGAGGGTGACACGGAGCCCTCCACGCAGGTGGGGGCTTCACCTGCCGGGGAAGGACCTTGACGAAGCAGGAGAAGAAAACGCTGCTATTTAAATCCTCAAGCCGCTCTCAATCTGGAACTCCCCCAGAAGCGATAAACATTTGCTTATTTACTGGTTTTGCTCTGGCTTGCCTGCAACAATTTACTGCTTGTTCATTGTGATCACATCAGTATTTTTAATTTCTTAATGCTAATCAGCAGCAGGTTTCCAGCTTTCCATTAATTGCAGAAAGAAAAGATGCTTGATGGATAGGGACAAGTTGCCTCGTGCTGCCCGAGCGGAAAGGCGGTGGGGAGAGGACTCGGCTCTATCTCACAGCTCAGTGCCACCCATGGGATGCTCGCTCTTCTCTCCTCACCTTCACTCCCAGAGAATAAATCCTAGATAGGAAATGGCTGATTGAATATCCATGATAAACCATTTACAGCTGAGTTCTAGCCATGCAAAGTACTGTCAAACAGTCCTGAATAAGAAGTGTATTAATAAAAATCATGATCTGCACACAAACAGAAAAGGGCTAAATTCTTCAAATAAATGACTCACAACAAATAATTTGACCAGTTCTCGTGATCGGCTTATGCCCTGAAGCATGAAGATTATCAGCCCCATGTAATTTTCTCCGAGCTGATGTAGCTGCAAAGACTATTCATATTCATATAAACGTCTAATGTCTAATCCTCTAATCTAATCCTTTTTTTTTTTCCTGCTTGTGCTAAAGCTCCACAGCCTACACTCAAAAGCCCTCTGAGCAACGGAATTATTGATAAATTACTGCAGAGAGGAGGAGCACCGCACATACACCAAACCCACCAGGCTCTGCCTCTTCTTGAAGAGTTCTCATTTTCCTGTTACGAAGTCGGAGTGTGAATTTGTAGGGCAATGGCAGGTATTTTTCCTCCCTGACATTTTTCACGTCCTTGCCCCGTGTCGGAGCGAGGCGATTATCCTCCACTATGGCTTTCAGAGCGCTTCAGGAGTGGTTTCATTTCATCACTATGTCAATTAAGCTCCATCACTGCAAACAATACAGGAGTCTGTTGGCCATATTATTCTTTTCTTCCTGAGAGTGAAATTCTCTGGACCCTGAACCTGGCACAAACACGATGTTAGGAGCATCAGAAATGAAGTTTGTCCTTTGTCACCGTGTCACTCCCAGAAATGCTCTGGGCCAGCCACAGTGACGTCCCTTTGAGCTAAGCACAGTGTCGCTCTGTGTCTTGTGTATGTCACAAGCTAAAAGGAGAAGAGAGACGTTCAGCATGTCGATTGTATGCATTTGCCAAACTTAAATAATGCAGCAGAAACACGGCAAAGCGTCCCAGAGCAACGCCCGCCGCAGGCTGGAGCCATATACAGAAGGGGCTTGGGTCAGAAACAATGAAGTACCTCCTTTAATTGTCTACTTTATATAGCAACTGGAAAGACGTATACCTGTTTTATACCAGCAGAGAGTAGAGGGTACCGTATAAGAACTCTTAATACCATTTCCTTCTTTTTCTGTCATAGTTCACATGTGGCAATTTATACTTTTTATTTCCAACATTATCAGCTTACCGAGATGACAACTGCCTGCTCCATTGCTATTGTTTTTACTCTATCCACGACAATCTAAAATGAATGTACTTTACACTGCCTGGAAACTCTCCTTCACTCGGCACAATCTGCCTTTTGGAGATGAAGTGCATGAAGAATTCGTGTGGATCTATTCCGGCAGGAACGGTGGGACCACGCCATCGGTGCTGCGCGGGCTGGGCAGGGTTTGGAGGGGAGCCCATCCAACGGAGCAAAGCTTCATCCAGAAGGGATGGAGGCGGCAGGACAAAGGACCAGACCAGCCAGGAAGCACTACGGCATCCAGGGAAGCACGGCTCCCGTGCTCGCGCTTATTTATGCCACGGCCTCTCCGCTGCTGCGTGTGCAGTTATTTATGGGTATTTGTTCCACACACACACTGGGGTAAAGATTTGTACCATGTACCGGAATTATAAATCCAGACACAGTTTGTGGCCTCTGATCATTTCTCTAATAAAGATTATAATTCTGCAGCTGGTTTTCATTCTGAGTCAGGCTGAAACTCACCAATCCATTATCTCACTTAGACCAACAAATAAGCATCAAACGGGAACTTCTTTCAAATCACTGTGGACTTGGACCAATTTTGAAACACTGCCCTAAAGCAGAAAGACTTAGTATCCTATTTATTAGTCCCCCGAGGCCAGCCAGCTTCTCCATTAACTTTTAGCTCAAACTAATAGCACATTCATAAGCAATTTTGTGGGTGACTGTATCTGAGACTTTAAGCTGCTATATTTTTTTTCCCTGAGAAATTATCTTTTTGCTTGATGATATGGAATTATTTAGATGACAACTCACATTAAAAGAACCTGTGCTCTTACAGGCAAAGACATTTTTTCCCAGACAACACTGCTATAAAATTGTTCTAAATCTACTGACTTCAAGGGACAGAGTTTTGCCGTGATTAAAAAGGAAGACTTTTTCATTAGAATATTGCCCATTTTAATAGCTTAAACAGGCATTTCCACGTCGATAGGTTTTTAGCTATGTTGTCAGATGAAGTTGGTCTGTATTATAATTCTTCCACAGACACTGAATATAATTCTTTTCACACATATTGAATGCTTTGGAAATACAAATTATTTCTAAACTGTTTCTTTCTGCCCCGGTTGTGTGTACATTTACTGCTGTGGAAGCCTGGCTGTGGACAGAAAGACAACGGCTCCGCTTGCTCCTGGAGCTCTTTTTCCGCAGTTACATCTGTTGCACTCCGTAACGCAAGAGAGGTTTTGTGTGTATTTGTGTGAGTGTTAACATATGCACGTGTCCTTCAAAAATAGCACTGCTGACTCAATATAACGCTTCGGGAAATTCATTATGAGAAATTTCACCATTAATCAAGAGAAGAAATGCAGCTAAGGGCATAGACATCCTGCAGTATTCTCCCAATTTCAGCCAAAAAATTCATTTATTTTCCTATCTGCTGTTTCTGCTCCACAAACATAGCTAAGGCAGTCATTTGTATTCCATGTGTTCATTTGGGGGGAAGTTTTGAGAGACTGCACGGTTCAGAGCCACTGGTGAAGCGGAGACAGAGCCTGTCCCCGGCGGTCACCGGCTGGCAGCCCGTGGCTCCGCAGGGCAGGGGACAGTTTTTACAGCGGTGGCTGCTCAGAGCCTTGCAGGAAATCATTTGGCATTTCTGATTTCAGGTCCAGGAGGAGAATAATCCTGCAATTGCCTTTTAGTGGACCCTCCTTATCAATTTCAGCAACAAGCCCAAAGGTTAAGACGAGGCCAAGCCAGGCGAGCAGTTCGCCACAAGCTGAAATTTTTCATACGCTTATATGCTAAGCTCATGGTAAGTTAATCGTATTTTCATCTGATGTCCTGACCCAGGGTACTTCTAGTGAATTACATCTGAACCAAGTAATGATGCTGAACCCCCACCCTCTCCACAGCAATGCGCATCCTTGCTCCAAAGGAGATGGGCAGATAACACAGTACAGAGGGGAAACGCTGATCCAGCGTCACCGAGAGGGACACGGGGGCTTGGCAGCTGCAGGTAAAAGAGGCCACCTCCCCCAGAAACATGAGTATTTCACTGTTCCCCATAACCAAGCAATATAAATCCCTGACTCTGAGCAAAGAAGCTTTTCCTAGCTGAACTAAGACCCTGGCGGTGTCTTAGCTGGGGGTTAATGCGGCTTCTGTGGCTTAGCCAGTAGAAGAGGAGCAGGGAGATCGGGTTATGATGTTGTTTCCCTTTTGAGTGAAGCTTTCCTTCCACAGAGGTCACATACAAAATTAAGTTCAGGTCTGAAAGTGCTCTTTCCCTGCACACCCGAGCCTTGCGGCTCTTGCTGCCTCCCAGCCGCAGGCTCGGGATGATGGGGCTGCAGAGCACCCGCTGCAGGGGAGCCCCCTTTTCTGCCTCCCGCCTTGGCCCTCAGAGCACTCGCATATTTAAAGGTTACAGACCTGCTATGTGCACTCTGTCTAGTTAAGATGAAAATGTGTGCTGCTCTGATAACCTCTCCAAAACAGCTTTATTGGCCACTCTGGCCCGTGCTAATAGACTTATTAACCCACACCAATGAGGGGGAGACTCCTCTCACGTAACCACCCTAAGCACCTTACCAACCTTGAGCCAAGCCGAGGATAACAATCTGAGACCTGAGTAATTACTGAAGCAGTTTCAGGGGTGCTAAAATGGAGGCCTGTCACGAACAGCTCTGAAATCTGCTCGCTGAAAGCCACTCTCCCTTGTCACTGGAGCCCGTCGCAGGCTGGGCACCTCCCGGCATTTACCTGCTGCACCCCAAGCAAACACCCCAAGCCCCGGCACAGCCTCATCCTGCAGCGGCGACTGATGGGGAGCACTCATCAGTACGGAGGAGCCCAGTATGGCAAACAGAAACCCAACGCAAAGCGTCCCAGGAGGAGCAGACAATACAGGCAGTGGGGAGGAGACACCTAAGAATAATTGCTGGCAAAAGAGTAATGCTGGGCAGAGACACCTTACTGGATCGACTGCTGGAGATGGAAGATAGACTGCTTAGAAGGAAGAGCTGCTCGCGCTGCAGCTGATACCCGGAGAAATGCCCGATGCACCGTTTAGCATGAACAGATGGAGAGCAATTGTGTCCTTCAGTCGGAGCTACAATGGCAACCCCTACAAGGAGGGCCAGAGAGGCAGTTGCATGGGCAGAGCCACTCTATGACTTGTAAGGAGCTCCCGGTGGGGTCTAGAGCTCTTGTTCAAGTTCAAAGGAAATAACTACTAGGGAAGAAAAAGCCGCCGACTCAGGTCCACCAGTGGTGCCTTCAGAATAGGTCCTTTCTGCAGAAACGCTGAGGGTTCATTGTCCTGCAAAGCCTGCAGGTACTCGGCACTTCTCCTATCAACTCCTTAACCCCCGTCCCCGGGTCTGCAGGCGGGAGAGGAGCATATTTATAGGCTGGATATCTCAAAGGCACTTCAAACAACTTAGATAGAAGGCCAAAGCTCACTGACTGTTTCTTGGGCACTTTTAAACATCCTCCCGACTGTTTTTCAAACACTGACCTTTGACTGTGTAAGGAAATAAATAGACACATACATAACGACGGCCTATGTGGAAAATAAAAACGCTGACATTAATAAATCATTAAAGGATTTTTATGCCCAACAGCAAGCACAGACCTTTTATCCCTTATTTCTAGCTTTGCATCTGGCAACTAATCCTGTGAAAACAAGAACAAATTATTTATATTCTTTTAGTGTTCCATAAATCAAATATTGCTGTAAGGACTGAACTAATATTTTGAGAATTGAATATGGGATTTGGTCTGGCTTGCTACATGCACTGAATCTTAGTCTGCTGTGATACGAAAAGGCAAGAGATATGAAATCCAGAAAAATAAGGAGTCTGAAATGTAGGCAGCAGGAGGAAATAATTTACCGTAGCATTGCCCAGTTTGGCTTTGTATAGTGAGAGTTATGAAATGCAGTTATTGTGCTTTCTGTGTGGTACTTCACTTTTAAATGCAGATAGTGGGAATCTATCAAAACATTATTTGTTTGCTTGTTTCGTTTTCCCTACATATGAGAAGACATCGATATAGTTTAACTGCAAAAATACATCCATCCACCCTCTGCACCTCCTTTATTAAGCTACAGTCTAGCAAGGAAAAAAAAAAAAAAAGCCATATACAGCCACTTGTGTTTTAAAGAAACAGCAAAACCAGGAGCTACAAAACTTAAACACGCCAATCTGATTTACATCCCAACCGACAGTCTACAAACCAGGCTACGGGAGACGGGGACTCGAGCAGCCAGGTTACAGCCACCTGAAAAGCAGCGTTTATAAAGACACCGACAGACCTTTAACTGGAGCTCTATGAGCCGCGACTGCTTCTATAAACAATATTTTATTGATTAGAATAGGCAGAAACTCTAGTTATTTACAACAGACTTTTCCCCAGCATTTATCGATGTTCCTAATTCTCAAAGGGGAAGGAGAGTGGCCCGGCAAATACAACAAATGGACTTGATGTAATACTGAACTGCTCCGGTAAAACAGCCCTGTGGAAATTAGTTAGCAGACAAGCCACAGCAGGGCACCTTCCTGCTCGCCCCGTGGCCCTGTGGGGACCCACAAGCCCTGTCCCCAACCGGCCCCCGGCCAACACTTCTCTGGGTAACTCCTGCCTGAGGCTAGAGACAGCAAAGGCTTTTCCCCTCACCCCTAAAATAAATAAACGAGCAGTACAAAGGAGGGAGCGCGTCGCCTTGCACTGTGATCCCCAAGCAGCGGCGTAAAGCAAATGGAAAATTCAGAAGCAATGGGAGGAAACAGGCTCCGCGGCGCCATGGGAGTCACCACCATGGACCACCACCAGAATCCGCCTGTGGAAGAGCTGGGGCTTTTCCACAAGAAACAAACACTATTAAAACTAGAATAATATTTTGAGGGGAGGGTGAATTTCTACCCATTAGAGAGCCAGTGGAAATCCATCACCTGTCTCACACGCTCCTCTGGAGCATCTCCTCTGAATGTAGCTGGGACATGATGTCCCGTGTGTGGATGTCCTGCTCTCCTCGTGCACCTCATCTTGTGTTCGCACGGACAACCAGTGGGGGACAGCCCGTATTTTAGCAAGGTGTGTGCTTCGTCCCTCACCGTGGGGTCTGAGCATTTATTGCGAATCACTCCGGAGGGCGGCCATGGCCCTTGTGTTCCCACCCAGTGGGATTGTAATTAAGACTCTCCCGGGTACCTTAATGCCAGTCTGTGGATACGTTGTCCTCCGCGGGGCCAGGAGCAGACGATGCAGCGAGACAAAATGCAAACCCACCCATCGGAATATCCTCATCAACGGTTTTAACCTCCTGACCTGGAATGAAAGCGGTAATTTGATCACCATGGAAACCGGGTAAAGGCCTCTCCCCCAGCCAAAACTGTCACTCCCGGTAAATTGGGCTGAATCATCTGCCCGGGCTCCGTGGGATGGACAGGCCAGGGAGAACGCAGCCAGCGGAGGAACAAGCTAGCCTTAAGTATGATAATGATGCCTGACAGCTTAAACTTTGGGTCACTCCTGGTGCACAAATTGTCAAATATTATGACAGCAGAAGCAGCTCTCCGCACCCCCGCACGCCAGCAGAGAAGTGACAACATTTCTGTGGATTTTTATTGTTTCTGCTCAGCAAGGACCTCAGAAATGCAAATGTTTTTGCAGCTTCCATAAGGCTCCAGGGGAGGTAATTTGCTGGAGGCTCTTGCAGAAAACAAACCCTGGTCGTTCACAACATTGCCGTGAAGGTTTTAACCAGCCCTGTTGATGTACTGGATGCACTGGTCCTCTTTGCAAAATGGAGTGAGACAGAATGTTTCAGGCGATTACAAAATCCCACCTCTAAATGAACAACCCTATAGGTTAGTATTAGCCTTAGTAACATAAGGATTAGCACTAGTAATACTGGAGTGCCTGGAGAACCCTGGCGAGAGCAACGCTTCTGCACGTTAGGGACCGTATGTGCACGTAACATTGACAGAAAATGACAAATTGCCTTTTTACAACTACGAATGCAAGTTCACAAAGACTAAATCAGTGTCCCGACGTCAGCTGGGGAAACCATGCCAGCATCAGGCATAAGAGCTTTGTCCCAGGTAACAGGACCACGCAAACGCAACCAGCCCCACCGCCACGAAAATCTGCTCTTTGTCCACACCGTCTGCGCGGGGGTGTCACAGCCCCGACAGAGCCACCCGCACCCTGCAACGACACCCTCCCCTCACCCCACTGCACCGTACGGGGCCACCACGCCACAGCCACAGGCTGCGCTCACGTCAGCAGCACGTGAGACAGCAAGCATGAAGGTTTGTTTAATGATTTTTAATTAATTTTAATTACTTACAATTTTTTTTGAGCAGTAGCTTAACCTCGCTGAATCTCAGCCCCTCTGATCACTCTGGGACTTCTGCCAGCTTCCTCATTACAGATCAGTTCCCCTAATGCCATTTGATAATGAAATGGGTTTTAAAAGAAAGGGACAGAGAAAAAATCAAATACCTTCAGCAGAACCCCAGGGAGCTGGAAGAGGATTATGATTTGGCATGGAGATAAAATGATAGTTTGGGGGCTTGCTTTATGAATACCGCGTACCTATGTTGAAAGTGTCCTACTTTTAAAAGACAAAAGTTATGGGCCTGTAAGGACTTTCCACCTTCACGGCTTCTCACAGGCTCCCTCCCACAGGGTCCAGCAGTCGAGATGGAGGGAAGCGGAGGCGAAGGCTCCTCCCCGTGCAGCCGAGGAGGAGCAGGTACATCGATCCACCACAGGGACGCACACCCAGCCCGGATGGCAGAGTCAGCATTTCCCATCGAACCCAACCCGATCCCCCTGGGAGCATCACCTGCTGGCTTCACCCCGGGAGTCGGGGTCCTGCCTCCAGACACCCCTGCCCAGCAGAACTTTCGCGTCCTCCGGGGAATTTTCCAAGTGTATCACATACTTCATTCTCCATCCTCACCCCAGGCTCTCTCCCAGCTGACCAGTCTTCCCCAAAGCCTCAGGGTTCTTTGTTAGTTTACTACAGATCTTCTCTTTACATCTTCCTTCCAGCTTTGAAAGAAAATAATTATTTACTTATTCGCTGCCACTGGGATCCTTTTCCACCTGTACTTGATCAGTGTCCAAATGACCCTTCTGCACAAAAAGGCTTTCCCAGCTGCATCCCGTTCCCCAGGGAACTCTGCAGGGCTTCAGGAGAGCGAGGGCGCGGGCGGCAGAAGGCGCTGGTAGCACCAGAGTGTGCCTTTTTTTCCTGTTTGCTTTTATTAACACACACGGCCCTGGTTCATGATTCAAAACTTTCTCCCTGTGGCTCTGATCTCAGCCCAGCTGATATCCTGCCCAGCAGCCCTGGGCAAGCTTCAAAGGACCTGATGTTTGGGCAGGGTACAGAAAGGAATCCGTAATTTTTTGCATGCTTTGCTGAGGCTTATCTGAACCTCGGTGCAGTCTCTAAATCTGGGCTCCAAGTCCCCTCAGAGCACGTTTTCATTAGAGATGGGTGGATGTCCACAGTCAGAGCTGGAAATTCCTTCAAAAATAGAAATCCTTTTGCGGCCTCGCACCTCAGCTTGTGGACAACCAGGAAAAGGAAAGGAAGAGAAGGAGGGGGTTTTTTTTAGAGCACGTAAGACGTAGAAAATGATCAAAATGTTGCATATAGTTATTACAATTCCTGCCTGCATCAGGCTTTACCAGCAGAAATATTGCTGTTACCACGGTCACCGCCGGCCTAAAGGGTTCATGTTTTCAACAGGCTCCTGTTGGTAGAGCAGGAGCTGGAACAAGCATCGGAGAGAAACGAGGGCTGCGAGCAAAGGGGAATTGGACCGAGGGACTGGGACCATTCCTACCTCCCAGCCATTGGAGGGACGTGCATAATTCATAGGCCATAGATTGTATATATCTCATTCATGAAACTTTAAACAGACTGGTTATTACTATTGACCATTAAAAGGCAATTTTTCCCCCATGTGCGACAAGGACTATTGACATTCCCATATCCTTGAAAAGAGGTGGTTGTTGTCCTGGCATCTTCAGAGCCTCACGGTGCTTGTGCACACACTTGTTGAGGCATCTGGGGCTCTGAGCCGAAAATGAGTTAACAAACAAGCCGCGTTAAAAAAAATTTCTATACTTTCGTAACTATTGACGAAATTTGTCATTAATGCACTATTAAAAATTGACAATCTGATTTTATGCATTTAGACCTAATGCTGTATTGCTAAGAACCGGGGGCTGGGGTGTGACGTGGTGAGCACGGGTGGAAAACGGCCCTGAGCAGAGCCTTCAGGGCGCCTCTGTGCTCCGGGCTTCAGCCCCAAAACCTACTGCCATTTGGAGCCTGGAGCCCCAGCGAGGTGATGCTTTGAGCCGTCACAGGGAGCAGCAGCTCACACCAAGACAGGGAGCCTGATTTTTCTTCTCTCTGCAGCCTGTAAGAAAATTAAATTCATGCCCAATGGGCCTAAACACTCTTGGTAGCATTGAAGTGCAAAATTGAGCTAATACCTTTCTAATGTTTAAACAAGTACTTGTGATATTTTTATGCCAATATACAAGAAGCTCTAAAGCTTTTTGGAACTGCCATCACAAACTGAAAGTGATGTAAGAAACAAAAGGAAGGAAAAAATATATTTATTGGTGATAGGGAGTTCTCTGGATATGACACAAAGACACGATGTTATGTCAGAATGATTCTTAATGCCAGAATGGCTCTTAAAGCTTCTACCTCAGCTGCAGAACTCACTTTTGGGACACACGTGGGTAGGATAGGACTAGAGGGTGCCGGCTCTGTTGGAGGATCTCATCTTTTCCCTGCTGAAGCAAATAAACAACCTCTTTCTGCCAGCACAAGAGTCTGTTGCAGCTCTGACCTAACCTTATGGAGATCAGAGCAACCGAAAGCGTACTTTGTATTTACAGCATGGGAAAAAAAAAAATCAGAACTATTTAATAAGCAAAGAGTGGTCATCAAAAAGGTGGAGACAATTTAGAGAGAAAGGAAAGGTTATTAGCTTCCTTCCACCTATTGCCTGTTCAAACACATATGGGAAAAATGATTGTTTCCCTCTCTGACGTTTACACTGAGTGAATCGGGAACAGATGTAAGCTGGGCACTGCCGACTCCAGCAGATAAAAGACAATTACAAGCAGAAAATGGAGCTGCTGATAGCATGCAGCTTCCACTTGGGAAGTTCGGTTTAGCTACTGGGAAAAAAAAAGAAGGCTGAAAACTAAACTCCTGACAGCAGCCGCCTCTTGCTGCAGACCTGCTGATTCAAGCATCGCACAGCTCCTTGCAGACGTACGTAGAAATGTTTAAAAGCTCAATTTGAGCCATTTGTTTCTCATTTTTGAGCTCTCATTAAAATAATCTGTTCTGATTGTCTTTGGGAGCTATTTTTTGCTCCTCTAAACGCTTGCAAAAGACAGCACAGATCAGAAAAGGAGACTCAACCCTGTTGAACCTGTGACTCATCAAATCCAGGCTCCTGCTCTGTGCTGGCTCCCGAAGCCGGCAGAAGCCCCTGCCATGTGGCGGAGAGGGGCAAAAGCCCAGGTTTGCCCTCTGTGACCAAGAGCTTTGAAAAATTTTACCCTCCATCGACCCATACACAGGGGATATGGGCAACTCGGCAATGTCTGCTTGCAAGCTACAGGCTTTCTGTCCTGCCACAGATGCCAACATGGCATGGAAAGGTCTTGCCACTCCATGCAATTATTTTATTCTTGCACACAGAGATGGAGAGGCAGCGCACTGACAGCATAAGGATGTGTAACCAACCCAGAGAACAGGCGGGTCACAGGAATTTGTTAAACAGTGTTATTTGCTGCTCAAACCATATGTGACCCAGAAAAGTGCCCGGAGCTGTAACACAAAGTCCAACTTACTTCTTCCACTCCTCCCTCTGTGACTGCCCCATGCTCCACTGCCATTAGGTATCCGTGTGCCCACAAGCCCAACTGAAATTCTGTTATAACCACCTCTGGACTAGACACTGGGAGCTCCTAATTAAAAGCCCAGCCTGGGAGGCCTGAGCATGGACTTGCTGCTCATCTCTTCTCCGGCCACCGAGGTCCCCCCCGGCACAGGCAGGCAGCATTTCCAAGGGATGACAGAATCTGCCATTCCGGTCAGGATTGAAAACAAGATCAGGAATTCCAGCACATGTGGGGCAAAAGTCCAGCCCTGCCCATGGGTGCTGATCTTGGAGCATTTCTGAAACAATTCCTGCCATTTCCCCCCTGCAGGCACATCCCATGGGAGGGTCCCACACACCAGCTCCTGTCTCCCGGGCTCCCAAGCGACCACCCAAATCCGGGCAATTTGAGTGACAAGATGCAAGATGCCCAGTAACCTCCCACATTAATGAATATACAGGGGTCAGCACCTTTTCACTTCTTCAGCACAAAGGATTTAAAAATCTTACTCTATTTCTTCTCATCCTTTCCCTATAAACCTGCGGAAAATGCCTTTTGTTTTAGTGCCATGCTACAGTGAATCTGTTTGTTCTTTGGGCATTTAAATGTTCCCATCATTGACATTTTTAAAGCTATGAAAAAGGATTTTAATAGGCTGAGATGCTGATTGCCATAACAACTGGCTAATGAACCATCTGTTAGCATATGTAATATTTATTTATACATGTTAAAAAACGCAGCTAAAGATCAGGACGGGCTCTTTTGCAAGGACAGGGGGCAGCTCGCTCCCCGTGCGGGTGGGCAGGGAAGCGTGGGGGGCAGTTTTATGGACCCCAAGGCCCGCAGGGAGCCCGTGTGCCCCTCGTCCACCCCTTGTTCAGAGGTGGGCGAGCTGCGAGCTTGTCCCCAGCCATCCCTGCAGCAACTTCAGTGGCTCGTGATGGGCAACCAGAAGGGGATGAGCCCACTCAGCAGCAGCGGCGGCCTTGCTCCAGGACACCCTTCCCTCCTCCCACGCGTGGAGCAGCATTGGACAAACCAGTGCTAGAATTTGAAATTTGGGAAAATTTGAATTGGGGAGCCGCACTGGTTGCCACCCTCCTCCTACCCCTCTGTCACAGTTTGGGCTGGACCAGCCACCAGAACAAACAACAGATGCTCGCTTTTACCTCTCTCCCCTTCAGAGAACCAGGACACCCTCTCGGGGCAGGGAGACCCAAGCCCAAGTGCTCAGCGGTGACGTGCAAGTTCACGTTACAGATGAAAAAGAGATGGGAGTTCCCTTAGAGCGTTTCAGCAAGCTGCCTCCCTCACGAGGAGTTTGCATTTTTAGAAAAAAAGCCTCTCCCTGGCAGCTCAGGCCTCCCATCTGCCAGCAGACACCCAGCCCCTCCGAAACACCCTCGCGTCGGGTCCTGGCTCAGATCCTGACCTGACCCAGGGCAGCGGCGACACCCCCTCATCAATCCCTGAGAGAGCCCGGGCACACAATCCCCCTTCACGGGTTCGGCAGGATGATGCTGGAGGTTTAATGGGGGGAGATGGTGTATTTTTAGACGGTTGATAAAGAGGGAGAGAAGAAGGGAGCAGAGAAAGCCCCGTTCCACAGAAGTCACATGCATATGCAAAAGGAGCCTAATTGCCCCTCTTTAGAAACTAATCATTCGGGATTTTACAAGCCACATTATAGAACCTGACATGCTTATTTTTCCTTTTATTATGTTTGTAAGCAGTGATCCTATTGAAAAGAAAATCAAACCCTATTTTTACCAGTCACAACCATCTCCCTTTTTCTTTCTGCCTGCTTTATTTTATTTTATTTTCCTTTCTTTCCATCAGTTGAATAGAGCAGCATTTTCATGTGTATTAATTGCCCTGTAAAATGCCCTCAAAGTCATTAGAATTCCCCATTCAAAACTATTATCTGTGCCATTATGTCTTTGCATTATATTTATTTAAATGTGCCTCTTCTGAATTAGCTTATTTTTAACAGCTAGCCATGCCTGAAATATTGTTCCAGGCCAAGCTGTTCTCAAATCTTTATAATTTTTTTTTAGTGATAACTTCACAGAAGCTCTCAATGCTTTATCCTGAGTGGAATCATAGTTTTAGGCTTTTAACCTTCTTTCCTTTTTCTTTTTCTGCTTCAGAAAGATAGGCAATAGCCTTGTAGAAATTTTTTTGTGAACCCACAAGACTTTCTTACACCAGAACTGCAAGATTTACAGCTGTGGTTCATGGCTGTCACATCGATTTAAATCTGTTGATTGTGAGGATGATTAAAAGAAAAAGCACACCATAATTGTCTAAATGGAACGCAAAGTTGCTCTCTTCCCTAAAAATATCCACGCGTGATTTCCCACCCATTCTGAGAGGTACTTTTGTCAATACTGAGAGCCCACCACAGCTTGAGTGGCTGGTTGTGTGGAAGCAGTAGGTGGTGAAGAATTTGAGGGAGCATTCCCTACCCCCAGGAGTGCCTTGGTGGAAATATTTCTTGCTTGGAAGGGAAGGTCTGGAGCAGGAAGCTGGTCCACTGACCGACCTCCCTTGCTCTTTGGCCAGTGCCACCCCGACCCAGCCTGCACTTCTCCATGCCGAGAACGTCACATGAGGCTTGGACACCTTTGGGATGGACACAAGCACAGGAAAAAGCCCTTAGAAAAACTAGAGCCCGGACACCAAAGTCAGTGCTTCAGCCCAGGATTTCCCTCTCCCTGCCATCCGCACATCAGGGTTATCCCTGAAGGCAGGAGCCAGACCGGCACCGCACCAGCAACCTCCCCCCAGCTCCAGGCAAAGCTCTCCTCCCGCTACGCACCATTTTCATATTTTAATTAGACCAGCCGTTCTGCGTCTGCCTTCATTAACTGACACCCGCAATTATTGAACGTGTGGATGTGGAACTAGCACATCCCCCATCCCTACCCCTCCGAGACCCGGCTGCGGCGCTCGGTCCCCCCTTTGTGCTCCTTGTTTAAACATTCATGACGGCTCCTCTCCTACAGCAGATACATCCATGCCTCCGACTGCGCCAGCCACCCTCCCTTTGGTCGTGCAGAAGGTCCTCCCCCTCTGCCAAACCACGCTGCCACCTCTCATTATTTCCCCCCTTCCTAAGACCATTCCCCCTTTCTTCTCGCATCACGCACCGGGATAACTGGCAGCTCCCGCTGAAGTACCGAAGCGGGTGGCATCAACCCATGGTCTTACCACGGTGACTTCCCTGCCTGCTTCTTCTTGCCACCACTTTGTACTTTGATGTCAAGTTTTTCAAGGCCATAACACCCCCTCAGTACTCTGTCCCTCGGTGTGCTGCGAGGAGACAGCCAGGGGCGTTTGAACCATTCCCTCCCTCTGGACTGTGGAGAAACCCTTTGTTTATGCATGGGGAAGGAAACCCGCACTTGCCGTAGCACCAAAAATTATCCTGTGTTAACAGCGAGGCTCAGCCATATGCACAGAATGAGTCAGGATCTGGAGTGGGTAATCTGCCCCAGTCCAGTGCCAAAACCAAGGGAAGACTCACAAATAGTTCACAGAATGTGGCACGGGTCCCTTTGCCACACCACCCATCCGGAGGGACCTGGCTTAGCCCGAGATCGCGGCCGGGGGACAGAGCTCACACCAGGGTCTGCCCAGAGAAAACACTCACGAGATCTTGCTCGAGAGGAACCCGGCAGTTTTCCACCCGATCTGTTCTCCTGCCTCCTGGCCACAGTGCCTGGGAGCCGACGGGCCAGGACTGCGCCTTCCTCCGCGGCCGCCATGCAGAGCCGCATCTCCAGCAGGCACCAAGGCAGAGGAGAATGGCGCGCTGTTATTTCTTATAAACATCTTCTCCACAGAGCATCAGCAAAATCTCTCCATTTTAATCCCATCCCTCATAAAATTTCTTTTGAATATTTAAGAGAGAAACCAGTGCTCAGATCCTATCTGCTGTTATATCCTCCTTCATTTCCTTTTACAGCGTGCAGATAAGGCGGTGACCCACAAAGACCAGTGTAAGTCTATAAAAAGATGGACAGATAGTTCTGATACCCACAGGAAGCCTCTGCTCTAGCATCTAGCGAGTATTCCCCCAAAGGCAGCTACAGCAGGATTGCTTTATTACACCACCACCTTCGTTATCTGGCACAACAGCGGCACATCGGGTTTAACCCTTGTGCAGTGACGTTCCTGCCTTCCCGTCTGGAGGGACTGGGGAGCAGCGCAGGTCAGGTCTCCGGCTGACATCTGCGCCGCTCAGCCTCTGGAGGAGACCAGCTCCCGTCCAGACCCACCAGGTTTCCCACCATCATAAAACAACAAGGTTTTTTGCCACTAGATGGAGTTTAAAAAGCCTAAAGGCGACTTTGCCCTTTCCCAGCCCGTGCTGTTTCGCCAGGAGCTGTTGGTGTTGGCCAGACTGTGGGACAGGAGGCAGGGAAGGGTGGCAGAGATCTGGCAACTCAAGGTTTGGCCTCTACTCACACATATATGAAAAGCCATAAAATAAAACGCAACACGGAGCGGAGTGCTCGGCCCCGTCTCTGCCTTTTTCCAAGGGCTGGATGTGGCGTGCCCGGCTGCGGGGCCCCGGGACACACACCTCCCCGCCGTGCCCACGGGGGGCTCCTGTGCCCGGGAGAACAGATTTGCCGGGAACAGGGCAGACGTGGGAGGCGCAGGGAGCAGGGACGGGGACGGAGACGTGTCCCCCAGCCCCAGGGAGAGCTGGCCCTGCCCCGCGCTGCTCTGCCCCGCCACCCTGACCCCGCAGGATTTATATAAAATAATAAATATCGTCTACACTGGGAAGGATATCGATCTGCAGATTTCACTGACATTTACAAATAAATGATGTATTTCAGTTTTCATTTTGCTTGCTGGGCTGACCCTAATGGCCTTTACATAATTTACTTTTGATTAAAGGAGTGCTTTGACGCAGAGAACTAAGAAAAGAAATAATCAATACAATTATGAGATCTGCTTTAAAACAATGTGTTATGGCAGGAAAAAAAAAGTCAAATCCTTTGAAGATGCTGGTATTACAGTGTGATGTCTAAGGACATTTTGGAGATCAACAGATTCTCCTCTTGCTGAGGGTTGGAAATTAGCTAAGAACGAATTACAAGTTTCAGACGGATTGAATTTAAGGCCAGGCCCTGGCAGCAGGCTCCGAAATGGTCGCCCCTTCAGCCAGGTTTGTGGCGGCGTTTTGTATTCACAGACAGACATAACTCACTTGCATAAGAATGCGAAGGAGGAGCAGGCTCCACCGTTCACTTCCATACATTTAAATATTTAGCAGCGTGGTACGCAACGTACCGAGCATCTCCCGTAGCTAGGGGGAACACAACTTATCTAGTTCAAGAAAATAGGGTTTCACATTAGCTAATGTAGTGCCATATGTTCATTAAAACACCATAACGTGCAAAATAATGGTGACAGTAAGTTAAAGTAATATTCTGGTTAACCATATCCAAAAATATTTTTTTTGGCAACCACACTGTGCACATCATGCATAATTAATGAGTGTTCTTGCAATTAGTATGCCCTTGCATAAAGGAAATAACCACAACCTGTTTGCATTTCTGAAGCATGACAAAAAAAAAACCCAACTTTTTTTTTTGTTCCTCCTTCTGATCAGCTCTGCCACACGACTCCGGCACATTTTGTCTTCTAAGAAAACTGGGGAGGAAACTGTGTTCTTTGGAAACACAACTCACCGAGATGGCGCCAGACTAATCATCGATATTGCAGAATAATGGCGTGTGCGCTGCCTGCCCTATTTTCTCTCTCATGTACTCTGAAAGCTAATAACATTGAAAGCTAGGCAAAAAAAGGAACAAAAAGATGTAACTCCGAGCGACACCAGGGCTGTACCGCACTTATTCAGGGCGGCAGGCTGACTGCAAGCTGCAGGCAGTTTGTTTTGCTCTTTTTTGCATTGTTTAGCAAATTCAAGGCCTGATAGAGGGAAAAAAACCATCCGAGTCTGGCTCCCCGGATGGGGAACCGAGGCTCCTGCAGCGCTGAAGTTAACAGAAAACTTGCTTTTGCCATCAGCGGGCACAAGATGGAGTCTTAGGAAGCACCAAACTGTGCAGAGACCGTGCAGACCCTCCGACCCTCCTCGTGTCCCCCAGGTGCCACCAGAGCAGGACACCAGATCCCAGCGCCCCGTCCTGCCCCCACGGCCTCCCCCGCCATCCATGCTGTGATTGAACGCGGCCCTTGGAGACGAGAGAATTAGGCTCAGTGTTATTGATAATGAACAACTTCGCATTCCCCCAGCAACAACGCTCATTCATCCTATTATTTTTGTTATCCCAAGAATCAGTATTCTGCAAACTCCGCACTGACGCTTAGCAAAGGTAGAGCTGTTTGTAATCCTATCTCCCTCCCCAGAAGTCCTGATTGCAAGAAATCCCAGACAAAACAAAAGCCCCAGAAGTACATACATAAAATCAAATAAATAAAAATGCAATGGCACTGACTGATCTGAAGAAAAACAATCAACTGTGAGCCAGTTTATTCAATCTGCCTAATGTAAGAAGGTTGCAAACATCCCACTGTTTATTCTATGACTTTTTTTTTCCCTTTTGGCAGCAGTAAAAACAAATAATGCAGAACCGCTCGCTATTCAATTTGAGCTCTGAATACAAGAGAAGAACTGAAAGCCAGTGGTGGAGGCGCAAAAGGCATTTGGCCCAAACCCTTTTCACAAGGACTCCTGCAAAATTTACTCTTTGTAAACCGCATTTAGGAGGAGTTATTCTAACTGTGATGCCCTAAGATTTTCACAAAGCTGCTGCATTTTTTCTTGATTAACCATTTGAATAATTTCTTTAAATCTTCCAGGCATCGGCTCCTGTCATACCTTTCTCCGCTAGATTAAAAAATACTTTGTACCTAGCACTTTCTCCCTGTGAACATATTTAAACAGCACGATCAGGTTGCTTTCTAATCTTCCCTTTGATAAGCTAATCAGATTGATCTCCAGAAGCCTGTCACCGCGAGGCACGTTTTTCAAACCATGGAATATGCCTCGCACTTTCTGAAAAAGCGAGCGTCTGTCCCGGGGGACGAGGCATCCTCCAGATCCAGAGGCGGGGTGGGGACCCTCCAGGCACTTCACAAATACATTTGTGTCACAGACTAACGGGTGCCTCGGCCTAATCACCCGAGAGCATCTTGCTTTGCGCCCAGGCGGATGGCACCAACCCTGAGCAGTTTCCCTTAGAAATTGCCTCTACTCTTTAAACTGGGGTAAAACCAGGAGCAGGACCACACAAAGCGAAGCCCCTGCACAAGCCCCGCTTTGGCTTTCACAGCTGGGATTATTTAGTGCTACAGAAAGGCTTCGTGGATGAGTTGCCCACAGGGGGGTGTGAGGATGGGGCAGCGCTGCCTGTCCCAGAGCCATCCCCACCACCCGGCCTGGGGGGACACACCGGGGGGGCAGCAGAAGGGCAGCTCTGGGGACATGGTCTGTAACGTGAGAAAGACCACAGATCCAGAACGACCCGAAAAGGAGCTGCTATTAAGAGACAGGCAGTGATACTTAGTACAGGAGTTATTTGGAAATATTATCTTTTAAGGTCCTTCTGTAAAGTCCCATTTTAAACCAAACTTGGTTTCTTTGCTGTGAGGGGGGTGAGCCCCTGGCCCAGGTTGCCCAGAGAAGCTGTGGCTGCCCCATCCCTGGAGGGGTTCAAGGCCAGGTTGGACGGGGCTTGGAGCAGCCTGGGCTGGTGGGGGGTGTCCTTGCCCAGGGCAGGGGGGGGCACTGGGGGGGCTTTAAAGTCCCTTACAACTTAAACCATTTCTGATATAAAAAAGCACCAAGAAATGACTCTTTTTCACATCCATTATTCAGTGGGTCTGAGTCTGAAAAACACACAAGCTCTGGATAGCTCTGTACCCCTCAGCTGTCCCACCAAACTCATCTTGAGGTGACCCGATAAACACTGCGCTCAGCCGATGACCCTGGAAAGCCGGGACATTTGCAGTGCGGCTCCGCCAGGGCTCATACCCCGCGGCAGCACACGGGTTTGCCAGGATTCGTTTGTGGTTCTAAACACCTCCCTGGTGCTGTTAAGCCACAAATTTGCTCAGAAATCCTTGCATCATATCCCAGAGGAGATGAAATACAGTCACTTGCAAGGGAGAGAACAACAATAAAAGGAGAATGAACACTCCCTAAGTGCTTCCTAAAACAAAAAAATTTGATATGCAGCCTGTGTACCCACGCAATTATGAAGCTTCTAGCTCTGAGCTGTAACAGATGGAATTTTTTTCCCCTGTCTCTCTTTGGTGATAAGGTGAATGGTTTCCTCAAGGGAAGAGTAGGCAGAGTTGCTGAGTTGGCAAGGCTGGTGCCAAGCAGCTGGTTGCCGATAAAATTATGGGTCTGGATAGGATGGGCTGGGAGGGAGACATAAGGGCCTTTCCGTCAGCAGCCTTTCCAAGGAAGAATTGAAACAGGTCATGGATATATTCATTAAGGCACGTGAAATGGGGAAACAACGGGGTCGTGATAAAAAGTTACAAGAAAATGACGCAGATTTTCTGCATATTTATTAAAGCGAGTTATTTCCTTTGGACCTTTCTTTGTACTGCAGGTTATAAATTCAAATTGAGCCCCTGATTCCTGAGACTCCTTAGAGCCTCACCAGCGAGGCTGGTGCCAGCAAACAGGGGAAGGGAAAAAAATGATGACGGTACAGTTTTGTTCTTAAACAGTTTTGTTCCAGAAGGTCTCAAAGCGCTGTTTAATATTAAATCAATCTGTAGTTACACAACCTTTACTTGAAATAAGCACATCTTATTGAACTCATTTTACAAGGATGAAGACAGAGACGCTGAGGTGGTTAGCCATCAGTGTGCAGGAGAGAAGTTTAGGGACTCACGTCTTCCTCGCATGTGCATTGTCAGCTTCTCCCTGTGAGCTCACTATCACCACAATTCAACGTGTAATGCACGCACCCGCGCCTGCAAATCGGGCTTTGGGGCAGACACATACCCGATGAGCCACTCAGCGAACACAGGTACATCTTCGAACATCTACGTACCCCCCAAAGCAGAGTACTGCAAAGCACGCTTATAAGCACTCACCAACGTAACTCAACATAACACAGTGAAAGTGCCTCCACCTCACCCCTCCCCAAGAGGGAAAGCAGAAGAGAAGAACCAAGAGGAATTTTTGCGAGCTCCAAGTTAAAACCAGTTAGTTCTGGCTTCCAGTTCTCTCCCAGCTACGATCATTAAGCCACACTCCTTGCATCAAAGATCAGAAAGCAGATTATTCACTCCCGGTAACTCCTTCCAGACACATACATATCAAAAAAACCCCACCCCAAACCAACAACCCCAGCTAAGCTTTATAGGAGGAACGGTTCTTAAAGCTCTTCTTACTCCCTGCAAATGCTCCCGACAGACTTGGTGATCACCACAGGACGGTTCTCCTTTGCTGCACTGGGGAACACCAGAACTCCTTTCCTATGGCTCTGTGCGTTGAGCCCGCAAACATCACAGGGGCGGGATAGGGGTGTTGGGGTTGAGGTTCCCCCCCCCGGGGGGGCTGGCAGGGACCCCCCTCCCCGCACACACAGAAGGGGGCTCTTTCTCAGCACGATGCCAGCTGGCAGCTCTGCCGCCGCGGGCGGGGGGGGGCACTTGGCAGCGAGACAGAGCTGCCCCCCCAGGGCTGAACGACAGACTCACAAACTTTATAAAGATGGTAGAAACAAAGAGAACAAGCACACACATCCACCATCCATACATTCTTTGGAAAAGAAAGCTCCCTGTACATTTAAAAATATTGATCAGCTCAATTGCTGAATGAGCCGAGAGTGATCTTTCCAGAAGAAACTGAATAATTAACTTTGAGAAACGTTAGCAGACTCTTTTCAATGGGTTGACAAAGATTAAACCCATGTTAGCCACACAACGAATGACATAGAGTGTCCATCTCCGAGTGGCATCTGTTTTGTTCACCTCTTCCCTCTCTCCTGTCCTTTTCTTTTCGGAAGCTAGAGCATCTTGTTGTCTAACTCCTATCTCCATGCAAAACCCATCCCAGTTGCTCCTCCATCCACCTCTGCAGAGCAGGGTTCGGGGCAGTTTAGGGAAATATCAGCAGTTCTAAACACTTACTCACACCGGGCCCCCTGGCGTGCTGTGACCTGCCTGTCCGCGGACGGAGCCGCAGTGTTCAGAGCAGAACCAGAGCCCCTGCCCTGCCGCGGGCAGAGCCCTCTCTGTGGCCGGGCACCCGCTGGCCGAGGCGGCGGCACCGACGCGCGGCCAAGAGAAATGGGCTCCGCTGAGAAACTGTCTGCCGTCTGTAATGTCAGGGGCTCTGCCCTCCATTCTTTTCCCAATCATAACACAACAAAGCCATTCGGATTTCTGAAATGTCACCGTGTCTACCCAGAGACCTGGCTCAGACAAGGTAATTATCCCTTCCTGTCACCTCGCCTTATTCCGACTGGTTTAAAAAGAAGTGTTTTTACTAAGTCTGTCAACCAGTGTCCTACGAAATGTTTCTGGCTCCCGGCTTCCAAGGCAAAACAGGAGAAGCCCAGGGACATCACCACACCGGTGTGCCCTCTGAGGCCAGCCCAGGGATGCTGAGCCGCGTGAGCTCCTCAGGTTCTTCCCAGTTTCCCAGTGCTGGCACAGGAGAGCACGACACCACACCAGTCCAGCACATTGGCTTGGCTCTGCTTCTGTCTCAGTTCAAAGGAGTCAAAGAGGAAGAAGGGTGTTAATACCCGTGCTGGTAAATCCCTACAGGAAAGACTCTCTACAGTCGATGCTCATAAACTGTTCGATACCCAGATCCCACGGCAGGGAGACCCGAAGAACAGCAAGGGAGGAAGATGCCCAGTTCTCATGGGTGTCAACAGGATAAGGGAACTAAACTCTGTGGGGCTGGCCTGAAAAACATCTCACCTATAATGATAGTTCAAGTTAATGTTGACTTCCACTTATTTACTGCAGGGCGTTCCTCAGGTTTCTAGCAACAACCAGACTGAGCCCCACAGCGCGTTTCCTCTCGTGTAAGAGCCGCCTGGCTGCAGAGGACGGAGAGCGTGCCTGATTTAATCGCAACAGCAACAGGGCTTCTAATCCCAAAGAAACAAGAACAGCAACGCAGGAACAAACGAAGACTAGAGATAGAGACTTCAGACATGACTGACGCGGGAAAATGAAGGAATCATTACAGAAAGCAAGCACTTAATGATCGTAATGTGCTAGAGATATTCCAGTTCTGGAAGCATCTTTAGGTAGCTATCAACACATATGAATTATGCTAATTACTAACATGAGATTACCTCTCGCCTTCCTGCCTTGCACACTTGGTAACGAATGAAACTGGGGAGAGGGGAGGTGGTCAGTTAAATTCTCCTCAGGCCTCGGCAGTAGCCTCTGGTGGCCATTCCCGCTGAGCACTGGGATTTGATATTAACCATAAGCACGTGGCTGCTCTTCTGCTGAAAAAAAGTACGTTTTAAAGGGGAGAGATCTTATCTTTCCTTTTATATAGATCAGCTCTGCAGCATCTTGATATATTTATAGTTTTAATACATAACCATAAATGCCCCCTAAACAAGGGATATTGCACCTTTAGATTACTGTTATTGCTTTATTGTTCATTGTAACCATAAATTAACAGCTTCCCCCAGCAACGCTGAAAGAGCACAGAATTAGATTACAATGTACATACACAAGAGCCTATTAAGGCATTGCTATTCCATAAAAGTCTTTATAGTTTTTAAGTGTACACCTATAAGTGTTTCAATTAAAGAACTACATGCTTGCCTAGTAATTGCCCTCCCATTTGAGATAGGGCTTCACAGCAAAAAAAGAAAGAAGCAAGACTAAAAGGTGGAAAATTGGAATATAAAACACCGAATATGAAACTGCCATAAAAAGAAAACCATGGGTTTAAATTATGCTTATTAGAGCCATTTGCATGGTTTAACTCTTGCACTCTGGCTGCCGTAAGGAATCTGTTGTTTGTTTCTCCAGACAGAAAACCCTCTCCTGCGTCCCTCAGCCTTGCAGGACATCAGTCATTGGGATAAAATGGGTTTCTTTTCTGGAGCAAAGCCGCCACCATCAATCACTCGAGAATGACTGTAGAGGTCCTTCAAGGCTGGATGAAATGACAGCAATATGAAGTCCAGGCTTGGGATTCCCAGAGCAGCAGACAGACAGCGGGCCAAGAGCTGTGTCCCTACCTGTCGGAAGGATGACATCCGGTGGTAGGACGGGTCAGAGGACCAAAGAACTAACTAGGTACAGTGAATTAGCTAAATTCGACATATTGCAAAGGAGGACAGGGCTTCTTGCAGACATTACAGGTGGAAAGGAGAAGTTCTATCAGCTGCACTCTGATTTTCATGGCTTTAAACTGTAGGGAAGACATTTATCACTTATGCTTTGGTAATTGCCTCCGAGGCCACCGGGCAGGGAGATCTCCCACCGCAGAGCCTCACGTGAGCCCTCTGTGCCCCGTGCAGCATTTCTGCGTGCGTACACTCATCCGAAAACTGAGCCTGGGAAATTGCCTGCGCTGGCCTTTGGGCTGCAGTTTAGCCAGAACAGTGGTTTTTGCAGTTTTCCAGCTGCACACTATAACCCAGGAGCTCAGAGAGGGGCACAAAGATGAAGCTGAATGTGGAAGGTTATGGAGAGAGATTAATAAGGAAACTCGCTGTATCACCTGCAGACAGTTGCTTTCCTGCTTGTGAATACTCTTGAAAACGGCCTCATTTTCTGTAGCAAATCCTGCTTTATTGCTAACCTTGGAAAAAACGGCTATTGGTATGAGAGAAGATGGGCGGAGGGGGGTGTGTGGACAACCAGCATAAGAAACGTAATTTGACTTCTTACATCCTACGAAGATTACCTGGCATCAGTGGCAGTCTTTGCAGCATCTCCCTGTGCCGTTCTTCAAGAATTAAAGAGCGGGATGGAAGGTAGAAATGGGTAACACTCGATAAGCAGCAGACATTAATTAATGCTACATTACAATGGAATTCAGCTGAAATAATGTATGGAGGCCACATGAATAGTAAAAGGAAATTCATCATGGTTAATGTTATTACACTGAATGTCAAAGGAAGCAGTGATGATTTGCCACTTACTGTATAATGTAATGTAATCTAAATGCAATTTTGGTTGGATAGCCTTGAACACCCATATTAAGCAGAACTGGCAAAAAAAACAGGATTCAGTCCTCCTCCATGGGCAGCCTGCAGTACCCTGAACTTCCTCCCAAGTCCAGCTGCTGAGTGACACATCTGTTTGCCAAGACATGACCAGGACAGATTTTTAAAGACAGCTATACTGTATTTATCCTCTCTTTTTAAGGCTGACTTATGTTTGGGCATGCTTGGATTTAGCAGGCTGGGGTCAGATTCTGGCATTATTTGGGGTGGCCTTGAAAAAGCAAACCAACTGTTGGTGGCTGTTTTCTCCTCTCCATCAGACATTTGTATGTCATCATCCCGACTGGCAACATTCTTGGTCTACAGATTTTTAAAATTTTTCCAGTGGACGTTCAGCAGCCTGTCTAGTAAAATTTAAATTTATTTACAGACATGTGGTTGGTTTTAATTAACGTTCATGGGACCCTAGGAAGCAATCTATGGCCTGCGATAGCCAAAGCAGGGCAGCTAGTCCAAAGGAATCTATTAATGTCATTTAACCTCCACAATAAAAGTTTTTTTCCATATAAAATAACATCTATATCAGATTTTTCTTGATATTTGTTCAACACACACACAAAAAAGAGCTTCTTTCAGAGTTTAATGTTTGCTTTGATTGTTTAAAGCATTCCAGAGCAAACCCCATGAACCACTGTTATGTCTATAAGGCACACCAATCAGCAAGTCCACTTACACATAAAAAGCCTTTTGCATGGAACTGTGTGTGATTTACATTGTTCTTTCCCCAACCAATTATGTGTTGGGTTTCAGTAAAGACTCCTCAGTAACAGCAGTCTGTTCAACATGGTTTTGTAAAATCTTATTAATTTTCCCTGCTACATGATAGTACAACTTTTAGCACAAGAAATACAATTCTGTAGAGACTGCCTAATGTAATATTATTCTAAAGCAGTGGAAGCCATCATTACCCATTCCTTTTTGAAATAAGAAAAATATACAGGGATTTTTTTTTTTTATAATCTATAAATCAGCATTCACTGCAGCACTATAGATTCTAATTCTTTAAAAGAAATGGTGTATAACACTAGCAATTTATTTCGCTGGAGTTCCACATAGCTGTTCTTCTGCTGTTTTGTCACTGAAATAAAAACACTGAGTCTTCCATTAACTTTAGCTTACGTTTATGAAAAGAAATACACTTATGTATCTTTTAAAAGATTCTAAATAGTTATTATTTATTTATACAACCCTGGAAGCATGCTAGGCATTTCACAGGCAGGCAGAGAGCTTACACTCTAAACAGTAAACAAATAAACCCAGCGGAGGAGGGGAAAAACTTTGTTTTCTCAGTATTGTTTGTGCCCTCGCCACATGGCCCTACCTCTTCCACCTCATCCACATTTTCATCTCACTTGGAACTGCTTCGCGTCTTTTCTAGCATCGCTTACACCAGCGCAGGGGCCACCTCAGGTGGGAAAGAACCTCTGCGCGATGGCTCCTGCCGGAAAAGCATCCGGATACATTCCAGGAAGGTGAATTACCCAGAGCTCGATATACACAACCCAGAGAGGCGCTGCCCAGGCACGGTGAGGAAGACACCGGTGAAGCAGCACCGCTGGGTGATGGGCTCGATGCGGGCACCATTTGATGTCCCCCAGATTTACAGACCCTCAGCCTTGCTCAGCCCCCCAGAGCCACTGGGAGCACGACCAGCACCTTGGCTGGCCATCCATCCCGCCAGCTAGCCACCGGGAAAGCTTTTCTTCCTGAAGCATTTCCCATTGTGTGGGGAAGGAGGGGCTTCCTTCCGCCAAACGAGAGCTCTGTAAGTGCAGCAGCAAGCCTAGCTTTTAGCCCACAAGAGTTTCTGGACTCACAGCACTTTTGTCATTAACCTTTAGAGTACGCTTACACTTAATTAGCTGCCCAAGCAGGGATGACTGGCTTTGTACAAACAGGTTCCTAAGCACACAGACAGCGTTCAGCATCCTTCTTAGTGCTGACACCATCTTCATGTCAGACCTAAAGCCGGCTTGTTTCCCCAAAAACTTCTCGTCTTCTCACAAGCCTCCTCCTACCGACCAAAGACCAACTAAACTGACTCCTCACACAATGAAGAAGTAATGAGCTCTTTACCTACTTTTATTTACTAAGAGCTTGAATTTACAGACAGAAATGAGAAAGAAATACCAGGGAGGGGCTGAAGTTCCAGTTTTGGGGAAGAAACGTCCATCTCTTTCAGTTCAGAAGACTCAGGAGCATCAGAATGCTTATTTGGGCCCTACCTCTGGACACTGCAGTACAACCATATTGTTTCTCACACAAAATACAGTCGTTTACTTGGACAGCCTACACAGAACAGCCTGAAATAAATCTTCACACCCCGCAGCTCCAAGTGACCGGTCCAACGACAGGTCCGTGGTGCACCAGGTCTGTCGAGGCATCTCCTGGGTACAGGATCCCCCTCTTACACCAGTGCCCACCTGCAGCACACCATAGGAACCACAACAAATTGGACCCTGGACAGGTCAAAAATGGTTCCGAAAGCGCCCCCCCCAGCTCCCGCACGCGATGCCGGGCTGGGGACGCCAACCAGCACAGTGCGATGGCATCTGCACCACGAATTGATGTGTGGGGACTATTTGCTGTATCAGCTTCTTTGCTGCTGCCAGTGACAGCTACGAGCATGACAGATTCTGCAGATAAATTATGGGAGTGCAAAAATCATCTGCATGCCAGCAATCTAAAATAGCAACCGTTGCATTCGGGATCACCTTAAAGGGGACAGGGCTTTCCCGAACCCCCTGTGACTTGGCAACCAAACTCCACTGGAATCACCCAGGGATGGCCACAGCAGAGGGGGTTACTGTTTGCCAGGTTGATGGGTGCTGATAACGAGTTTTTGTCAATGCCACACAGAGACCTTTCTGGAAGGATCAAGTCCTTCCACACACAGATAGAGATGGCTCAGGAAGCCGTGCCCAACATCCTCCTGCCGAGTCCCAGGGCTCAGGGGTCCTTGTGGCTCACCCTGCAACGTCCACAGCAGCAGATCTGACTCTCTTCAGTGTTTAAGACTATTTACTAATGCCTGTGCTCAAGGTAATCCTCCTGTGCCATAATGCAAATGAAAAATCATTATTTTTAACTCCCTTCCCAATTTAGGTCTCTTCCCCATCCCACCGTCTGCAGCCTACACGTGCAAAGGGGAACTCCATAGAAAATGAGCTTTTTTCCCCCCCTCTTTCCTTTGAAGGAGCTAACAAGAGGCAGGGTGACATTTGTGGAATAATTAAAGGCAACACTGATGAGCCCAGTAGTTGCAATTTTTCTTTTCAATTGAAGAACCCTTTTTAATCTGTGTCATCTTTGGTCACCAGCTTTACAGCTGCGACAAGTAATTTTCACAGAAACACTATTAGAGGTTGTAAACTTTAATGACCTTTTTCTTTCTGGGTCCTTTTTTTTCCATACCTGTAATTAAGCAGTGCTATTTACATATATATATATTTCAAGGATAAAAAAAAATCATATTACTATAAAAATCATCACTGCGCTCACCACTACAATCTTTAACAGCCCCGCAACCACAGATTCGGCTGTGGCCAACAACACAAGAGGAGTCATTACTGTAACTAAATTAGACCGTTTGTTTTCTTTCCCTCAAATCGAATTGTGTAGGAGCTGCTTTATTGCAAAACAGGCATTAAAATTCCAGCTAGACCTCAGAGAGAAAGTAATTTCTATTTTATCAGCACTGTAAAGCTGTCTTTATGTTCTGAAGCAGGAAATATTGCAGGGATATTTATAGCTTCAGCACCAAAGTCAGTTTGAATAGAAATGTTACTGCGGTCGGCAGAGCTGTCACGTTGCTCAGTGGAGCAGGGAATTTTAGTGAATTTGTGAATTACTGTTTCAGTCTTGACAAGTCTTTCAACGAGGCTGGTGTGTGTCTGGAGCTGCTTTGTGGTTTCAGGATAATGATTAAAGACTTGGATCACTTTAAGAAGAGATTTAAATGGTATCTCGGAGATAATCGGTTTCCATCAATGAGATCCTCTAAGGAAGACCAAGGTTTCCAAACTTTGCTGGGCTCCAGCAGCAGCTCAGCACCGGGCTGCCGTCTGCTCCCCCTCGGCTCCCTGCTGCTTGGGCAAGTTGGGTGCACAACTACATCTCCCGCGCTGCACTTGTCTTGTGGCACACAGATTCGGCACTGCTGCCCCACAGGGATTAGCAACATTTTCCCCTCGCCCCCTTTGCGGTGCAGGCAGGGATTCTGCCCTATTAATCTTTGTCATTGTCCTCTATAGTGGATTTAATAGTGCCATTATACACGTGAACAAGCTGATGCATGGAGAGAACGGGATCATTTGTCTTCACAAACTTTCTAACTTCGTAGCGAGGGAGGAGAGTACCTTGGATTTTTCACATATCTGTGACCACCCTGGCCTTTGTAATTAAACTGGATTACTAATAGGCTACACTGGGAGAAAATGTAAAATAAATACTTTCATTCCTTGATTAAACCCATCCATTATCGTATATGTGCTAATGGATTGTTTCAGCGATCCACAGCGGAACTATTGCAAATGCACTGCAGAATTTAGCCTAACAAATGTTCCTATCATGCTGTAAACAAAATGAACTGTATTGTGGTGATAAAACACATCCACAGCCCAATAACTGTTGGGAAGGTCAAATGGAGCCTTCCATTGCTATGTCAGGTGTGGATTTACAGCGTTTCTCGGAGACAGTGGCTCTTGCCAGACGCACGAAACCAGCCGGCAGGTTTGAGGAGCTGCTGCTCCTGCCTGTCCTGCTTTGAAAGGAGCCAGAGCCAGTGCCACATCTCCGAACCCCACACCGCACCCAGGTTTCTGTCCCAGCAAGCACATTCACACCCAACCCCAGTTGACTTCACCAGCAGGGTTTGCCCAGGCAAGACCAAACTGCAGGGTGGCAAGTACAGAATTGTATATAAATATGAAGAATTTAGAAGTCAGGAGCACAGATTCTTGGTCTGCAACTTGTCAGAGCCTTAACAAGCTTGTAGAAAGACACTGATGCCTACACTTTAGCTTTTTTTAAAGTGCTTGTTTTGTTGAGCAGATTTTGATGGAGCTGAATTGTGAAAATCAGTAAGTGGAGAAAACTGGTGGAGACAACTGTCCAAGGCAGAGAGCAGAAGCATCAGTGTCTTCCTAGTAGGATTCTCACAGCCCTTAAAATCTTAATGCAAGTCAGCTCAGGCCTCAGGCGGATCTTGCTTCATTGAAATTTAGTGATTTAATTAAAGTAGAGTCTCTGTAATGTCCTGGGTCACACACTGCACCCTAAGACAAGCAGGTGTCTCCCCACCTGGTTCACAACCACCTTGACCATGGCACACTGAAAACTCCTCCTCTGGTTTTGTATGACAGCCAGCAGCAGAGAACTTAATGGTCTTCTGAAACATAAAATAGCAAAAAAATACCCAAAAGAAAAGCTAGCAAGGGGCTGGATTCTGTCCATATTGCCTCTGCCTGCAGACACCCGAGGACTTTGTTTCTCTCTAACAATGGACAAGTGCAACATGCAGATGGGATCTGCATACAACATGTGTGTTGTCTTCTAATAATCGTCAGCACCTCAGCAAGAGTATGAACATTATGGAGTTTCTGCCACTGCAAGTGACAGACAGTAGCTCTCTCTGTAAGCTGGATAGTTTATCCATAATTGAAATTTGTAGTAGTGCTTTTCTCTCCCCACATCTATAAATAAAGCTGGTGTTTTGGCAATTACTGATGTCTGCTGTCATTTTGCAAGGCTGGGTTTTTGATGAAGCATGTGGTGTTATAGGCTAATATTTCTCATTTCTATCGTTCTCCAATTCTATTTTTTATGGAAATTGAGCTACAGTTTTATGCACAATGATTCTTTCCTCTTTTTTTTTAATCCCTCCCAAGAAATGGCAGGGCATGAGCGATGGAGGGAGAGGTCTGGCTGAGTGCGCCTCCTGGGGAAGGGAGGGGAAAAGGGCTCCACACAACTGCTTTCTGGAGGGATCTCTACACAAAGGGGGAGTCCTCCGGCTCCCGCGGAGGGTGGCAGTGCACAGGTCGCAGCAGCAAAGAGGAAAAACCCTTCAAGAAGGTAGAGAAGTAAGTTTAGAGTCTAAGTAAAACAGATCCCTGACTCCAGACAGGGCAACAGCTACATTTGTAAACATTATTTCTGATGGGTTTCCACTTTTCTTTAAGCTTGATTTGTCACCTGATTTTTCTTTCCACTTATCATTTCCCTCCTCTTCACCTTTTATTCTTCTGCTTCTTTTTCATCATCCCTCTTTTTCCCTCCATAAATCTGTGCACTCCCCCCCATTCCCTGCGAGCTTCCCTACAAGCCTGAAACTCACTTCTACCTTCCAAATCCTACTCCCACTAAATCTCATTCCCATCAAAACTACTCATAAACCATCCTCCCTGTCCTCTTCTCCAAAACGTTTTTTTTCTATCCCATGCTCCTATTTCTGTATATATATTTGTGCTACCTTTAATTGCTTATTAACATGGCAGACCTGATCCAGTTCTTAGTGAAGGCAGTGAAGACTCCCATTGCTATTAATAGGTGCTGAATAAGAAACAGCGGTTTTGTATCTAGAGGTGATAAATGTCATTTAGAGCCGAGGGTACTCCAGAAATAACGGGATCAGCCCTGCTGTCTCTGCATAGCTAATGCAATCAGTCCTGGTGAAAATAAATGCAGAAGCATTGCCTTCTGCTGTATCGGGCCTTCAATGGACATATGTCTCAAGGATGCTGATAATAATCAGTTGTTTGAAGGGAATTAGCTGGCTTTTCATTCTCTCCCTCTTTCTATCTCTGCTTCATGAATTTTCTCTTGTGTTTAGGAGACCCATTTATAAAATATAGATTCCTATTGATTCCCAAGGAGAATGAACATTAATATACTCTAGTGTCCATCTGTTTTCTCCCCCACATGGCAGAGAAAGAGATTTATATGACTTTCCTGGGTATGCTGCTGACCTGCAATTGAGTCAACAATCAAGTCACACTAAATTAAACAAAGATATATTTCTTTTCCTGGCCAACACAAGAATGCTCTGCCAGTCTGTCTCTGGGGGAAGGCACACATCTGCTCCCTTAGGTCAAGAAAAGCCAAATTCATTCGGACCAGAAGTAAATTTGTACACAAAGATCACCTGAGCAGCTGGATACCATTTACCAATGGCAGTTTGGGGCTGTTTCAAGGTATTTGAGACAGGACCTCATATTCTTATATACATACAGGAACTTCTATATACGTAAATATACATGCATACATGCGCATGGGTGCACATAAACACACGCATGTGGATATACACGCTCGTTCCACCCACTTCCATAGACACCCTTCATAATTAGGTGAGCTCTTCACCTTTAGCAATGACCGGTAAGCTGCTCCGCTTTCAGCGGGTTCAGTAAGACACTATGCCACAGAAAGAGCTTTGAAGAACGAAAAATGAAAGACACTACAAAACATCTCCAGATCAATTGCTGTAATTATTCTTTGAATAATTTTTCAGGCATTATTTAGGCCCTGCATACTTACATGAAAGGCTATTTTCAGGCCAACCAGAAGCTCTCTAGCTTTAGGATTTACAGCTTATTGTGTACAAAAGATTTAGCGTTGCACCCTTAGGAAATTCATCTGTAGATTGTTGTGAAGATAAAGAAAAATATAAGTTCCTTTAATCTTAATGTCCTTTATCTGCTACTCATTACTGTTCAATACATTTTCTAGGAAGCCTGTGACAATGACAGACTCGATGGCTTATAACTATACAACTTCTTTTCCCTGTTTCCAATAGTGACATTTACAAACTGCCAAGTACCCGGGACGTATGTACTAGAAAGTAGATCCGCATCCCTTTTGCATTAATTCAAGGTTCACAGTCTCTCCGCACTGCCAAGGGAAGGGATAACAAAAGGGACAGCAAAAGGTTCATAAGCTCATAAATATGTGACAAGCCGTCTTGTCTTACTGCTCTTTTTAGCACACTCTGGTACTGAAATTGATAGCGTAATAGACTTTCTCCCAAATACAGTGAAAGCCATCATGAGGTTTTTCATTTTTATCAGACCTAATTTTTATGCTGACAAAAAAATTATCAGTGAAAGGCAAAATGTGAGCTGTTTGCTAGAGCATTAATTTTAAACATCTGGAATAGGATATAATGTATGCAGATGTTTTGTAATGAAGACAGGTTACAAGGAAAATAAAATATATTGTGTGTTGCTGTTGCTCGTTAATATAAATTGACATCTGCTGAGTCTGGAGGTAAACTCTATGTTCTCCTGCCATCCAGGCTGGAATAATACTCCATCTGCTATGCTAATGCAGCTGAACATCACTTGTCCCTTAAGTCATCTCTGAGAGGTACAGACCTGGAAAGACGATTTGAGATGATATGGAGGTTATATATTGGATTTACCTAAATATCTTACTAGACTGCAAGAGAAACTACTGAAAAATATCAGCTTAGGCTGTTGAAGCCATACTGGAAAATCTCTCGTCCACACAGCTTTCATATTCAGACACGCTGAATGTAATTTTATATTTATTTCCAAAAGAGCTATTTAGTAGTAAACAGTTTAGTAGTAAAAATGTTCTTTGAAGAATAAAATTCTGCTCAAACCTATTATACTCGCTGGTATATAATGGGCACGATGAACCCAAATGCTGATTTTCCACACACGGAGCCATTTACCACTAAATTCATTAAAAAAAAAAAATGTTCTTTGCAACAGAGTAAATTTGTGGTCTTTGGCTGAAACTTGTGCCAGCCCCAACAAAGATAAGGAAATTAAAAAAACCCCAAAAAACAAACCCAAACCCCACCAGCTTGGTCTGAATTTACAACGCATGACCCTCGACACATTTAAAGGAGCTAAATTCCTGGTGTTTGAGATAGGCCCTGAACAGAGCCCCTCTCCAATCCACAGTCAGGCCAGAACCCCCCAAAGGCTGGAGTGCTGCTATGGAAGAACCTTCCTCCACCTGATGCCCCTTCAAACCTTTGCTTTGTATCAGTGCTTCCCTAATGAAAACACTATAACTTATAAAAATTATAAAAAAGAGTCAGATCATTTGAAATCTGACCACAGTGTTATTTGGAAGGTGTTATCCTAAGTAGCGCAGCAGCAAAGAGGTGATGTATTGTGAATTTATCAAATACTTTTACACATCCCAGTGTTAATGCAGAGCAACTACGGAAAGCGTATGATAGCAACTGTTAAAGACCTCTATACCTGGTAGGTTTGGGTGCCAGGGAGGTGCTTTTGGGCTTTCATAAGCATAACTGATTGACAGAAAGGCTAGGTCCAGCCGTACGTGAAGTCTGCCTTCCCCCAGCCATCCCCGCGCACGGCGTGGGTCTGGGTTTATCCTGACCCCGCACAGCACGGTCCTCACGCAGCGCACAGGGAACAGCACTCATTTTCTGACCAAGACGTTCACCAAGAACTTCCCAGACATCCCCACCTCTGAGATGCAAACACCAGCCTGGCATCAGGGCAGCATAAACACAGCCACCACAACAGCAAAACCGGAGGAGGAATGGGGAAGCACAGACTTCCACCTATCCTCGGATCCCTTTTTTTGGGAAACATCTCCAAAGCCACACAAACCACGTCCACAATCTAAAACATCACCGTGGCTTTTTCTCATCATTTGCTTTTAAAAATTGTTCTCTGATTGAATCCACAGGGATCCTGAAGGCAAGAAAGTGTGCTCTGCATGATGAAATGCTTAAATAAGGTTGCTGTGAGAACAGGACCGGTGCCTGCACCACTCTCACACTGGAAGGATTCGGTCACATGTCAAATATTTCAAAACACGAGGAAAAAAAATAAGCTCAAGGCAACTCCTGGAATAAACCTTTGGGACCCAATGAGAAATTGCCACCGAATGAAAGCCTTACAAGAAAACAGATGGAGAATAAGAGAGAAACGTCAGAAAATCAAATGACATGTTTAAAAGGGCAAAACATCAATACTACCCAGAGAATTGATAAAATGTGTCATTTTAAAGGATGCTGTAAAGCAAAGAAATCATGAAATGCATTATGACTATGAAAGTGAAGGAGAGAAAAAGCCAGCACATGCATCTACCTTTATAGATAGTTCCAGCATCCAAGAAATTAGATTTTATTTTCAAGAATGAGTGTATACATATATATGTAAATACATAAAGGAAGATGCATTACTGTTCACTAAAGGATTGAAGCCATTAGGGAATGACAGAATGTGACACACGAACATTGGCAAGATTTGTTCTTTTACCTTGGTACAAGTTACAGAACCCACTGTTTGTGCTTTGAAATTCCTCCAAACTGCATTTCTCCCCAGCCCGTGCCCGTTGTGCCACTGGTGTATTTAAGCACCCTCTGTTTGCTTTCTTCTGAGCCATGTGAGGGCAGGAGGGGCACACGCTCTGGTGTGTATCTACTGGCAAATTGAATACGAAAAACAAATTAACTAAAGCACTTTGATCATTATATTAGATACTGGTTGTTTACCTATGGGATCCTTGTCTGAAAAGGCTCTGACCACATTATCTAGAAGAACTAGTTTAAGTAATGAGATGTGAGGTGTTTCAAATATGTACCAATTTACCTTTTTTCATGCTAGAGGGATTAATTCTTCCTCCATTTCTTCTACATGTAACACTCTTAGAAGACAAACTATATCCCCAACAGGAACAAATGAGGGCAGTTTAAGAATTAAGAATGGCCTGTGATGTTCACTGGACTGCCGCTATATGCTCATCATCTTAATTTATACCATCAGGACCACTGGCTATTTCATTAATCAGCCACAACAAGTACTGTAGTGATGAGCATTAGGGAAAAATGCATAAATTCATTTTTTAGAGTGAGTATTTAGCCACTCCAGAGGGGAAGTGATGTAGAGAGAAGCAGTATCTGTTTCACAGAGCAGGCCCCTCGCTCTCCAGCTGCCTACAGAGCTGCCGAGAGCCTGGGGAGGGGGAGACACAGAACCTGCAGACAGAAGTATAACAGCAAAAGAGTTTTAAGCTGAAGAGAAAAAAATATCTGAAGTTCACAGGAAGGGTTAGCATGGAGACAAAAGAGTATTTCAGAAAAACACCTCAAAGGTGGAATTAGATCCAAAAGCCTTAATGTTCAGTGCTGATAATGGCACTCATAACACTAAGTGATAATCAGAAGTGTAATTTCAGTAAGTCTCTCTCCTGGCCCAAAACCAGAGAAGACTCCCTTGGAGGTGTTCTCCAACAGTAGCTGAAGCTCTTGTTTTTTCCAAAAATTGGGGTAGAAGTGGAACAAAGCCGGGCTTCTCCTGTCAGTGCATTTCAGTGTTCCAGTCTTTTGGATCATGACAGCAGACAGAGGTACTCGAATATTCTGAAACTAAAGATAATGCTGCTTGGAGTTTGTCTGCACAGATGAGAGAGGATAAAAGTAGAGTGATGTCTGGGCTGTTTGGGGTTTTTTTCCCTTTTTTTCCTCCTTTTTTTCCTTAATCACACAAGATCCATAGTTTGCATGAAAGTCAGCCCACTCTCTCCTCATTTGCAGTCCCTGCACAGAGCCAAGAATCACAGCCGTGTGCTGATCCCCGCACTGGCTCGTCCCTCCAGGACAGTCCTGCTGGCTGGCATTACCGAGACTTTGCATAAAAACCGCGTTTGGATGCTCAGATCATGCTTGGATTAAGAGTATAGGGTATTTGGCAGACAGAAAGGTTTAGGTGGATTGCAATCAAATCATACAGAAGTATTGAGTCTTCGTGAAAAATGAGCTGGTTTTGCTGATAATGCAGAGTAGCAAACAACAAAGAGGAAAACTGCAAGATCAAATGAAGGTCTGGGAGTTCATATCAAAGGCGTGCAAAATGGTAGCGTACCAGGACTTGAATCTGCATCCTCTTGGAAAAAGACCCAACAACAGTTATCAGCAGCAACATCCCCGTGCATTCCAAGGCCAAACAGCTCTGCTGGCGTTTCCAAGCACAGCGTGTCCTACCTCTCCCAGGAGGGCTCCCCGGCCGCGAGACAGGCGAGGCCCCATCCCTGCTCTGCTGCGGACGACCCCAGACATCGAGCAAGTCCCTGGGCCTCTGGTTCCCCCCCAGGCTTCGTCCATCTTCTCTATTCGCAAATCATTCAGGGCAGCGACAGCTTTTTTCCAGCGCTTGACAAAACAGCCTCCAGGTGGTCCCTGAAGCGCTACTGCAAATACAAGGTTCGGTTTCTTCTCCAAGTCCCCTTGGAGAGAAAGCTGCCTTTCCCAAAGGAACAGAAGACATCAGGGAGCCCAAAGTTAAGTCCTTCAAGGTGTGTTTTATATTCATGTACTATAGGCTTTGTATTCCTTTGAATTCTCTTGGTTGGTGGTTTGTTTTGTTTTTTTCCTTTTGTTACTAGTACTAAATATTTATCTCAGTAATACTCCAATTGTTCACTGCAGCCATTGTGCTGGTGTGGCGCGGTGATATAACGGAGAAGGCCTTGCACTCCAAGTTGCCCATCGCGGCAGCATTTACTGCTAGCACCAAATACAAGGAGAAATGGGTTCCCCCCGCCCATTATTTTCAGCTGTTAAGAGTATTTTCATGGTCCTACTAAAGTTATCTTTGTGATATAAGAACTAATCACTAATTACATAACTTATCATTTATCAATTCATACTGTAAGTGCTAAGATTTTAAAAAAGAATTGGCTCAGTCTCCTGACTTTTCACCACAATCTTCCGAAGTTCCTCAGAACAGCACACACATGTAATCAGGAACAAGTTGCCTGAACAAATGACACTTTTCTCCCTTCAGAACTATTCAATGGGGTGCCACCTTTTTTTTTTTTTTGAGTTCTATTTGTTTTCAAAGTAGATGAAAATTTAGATATAATTTTGGAATAATCGCATATAATCCATTGGTCACAGACGAATAAAATCACAACTTTTCCCTCTTTGAAACTTCCTAAGCGTTTCCCGCAGCTCCCGGGGCTGCTCCGAGCATCCAGCGCTGCAGGTGGGGATCAGCTCCCATGGGATCGTCCCCAGCCCGGTCAATGAAAAAAGTGAGCAAAATAATCAGTATGACATAGCAGTCAAATACATTCATGCTCTCACTACAGTACAGGCTCACTTAACTCCCGATGTTTTAATTGTGTCTCTACTTTCACTCAAACACTGCGATCAGGTGCTGTGCATAGCAAAGGACTCTTGCTACAAAGACCCAGTTATTCTGCATTTTCCTCACCTTGCTGGGATTCCTACCAGTAGAGCACCTGTAAATATTCCATGTGGTTTTAGCACAGTGAGCAGAGGGAAAAGTCTCCCCAAACAGCTCGGGTCTACCTTTGTGAAGCGCCGCACTGACGCGCTGCCTCGAGCCGCCGTGGCTGCTCCGTCAGGGATCCGGCGCTGGCAGGCTTGAAAGCAGAAAATAAGAAACTCGCACACTCTGATTGAAAATTATGGAAAGCAGGTCTTTGTTGTTGCTCTCGCCTGCCTGCTTGGATCTCATCGGTAGCTAGAAGCGCACCTTCACGTTCCATAATAGATGAGATGTAAAACTAATTTTAAAACAAACTATTACCATGAAAGTGTTTCACTTTATCTCTGTGTAAAGTCTGCTTTTCACATCCCTCCTCAGCTGCTGCAGTGCAGAGCTGAAAGTCCCAGCAAATAATTTATAAAGAATGCATTAGAAGAGATATGTACTTATAGCGCTCGTAAACACCTGTTTCAGAGGCCTGCCGCTACCTTGCGGTTATCTATCATTTATTGAATCACAGATGAGCAATCACTGGCTAACTGCTGGCATTCTTGCGACTGAGATTGTGTCACACCGAAACCCTGTTCGTCTCTGAATTATTAAAATATGGGAAGTTCCAAATTGACTTACAAATGGGACGTGTCATAAATCTCCACGTGCACACATGCATCTGCTTTTTAGGCCAAGATCACGTGCCAAGGAAGTGGCAGCATTAGATATAAGATAATTAGGCACAGATTAGTACTACAAGAGCAAGTCAGGCACCCAAGCTGAAATCAGACTTCTACACAGCCAGGACAATTTAAATCCCCAATAAGAGAAGCAAAAAATTGATAAGAAAAAATCCTAAGAAACAGCAAGATTAAGCATGTGCCCCCAAGGTGACCCTCGGCACAACTCTCCTGAGAAGAACTGGGCAGAATACATTTTCCTGGGCTGTAAACATTTTGGAAATAACACACCAGTTTTCCCATTCTGTCTCAGAGTGGTCTGAAATGCTACTAAATCCACCACGGAGGGAAAAATAGATAGAAATACAGATAAAGTTTCTACCACCCAACAGATTCACTGAGCTACAGAATTTATTTTTCATTCCTTTTCCCAGCAATACAAAATTATATGTTTGGTTTATGTTTTTTAAACTAAGAATTCAAGTGTAGACCTAGGTTTCATTATGACCTATGACCTATTTGTTGCTAAGAAAAGCTTTGATTTTTTTTTTTACAAGTAGACATTCCCTGGGAAAACACACACCCCAAACGCTGACTTAATTCACATTATTTTTTCCAGGATCAAACATCCCTTCCATTTTATTTATACTGCTTGTATGTGTTTATATCCATCCTGTATCCTACAGTCTTGGGAGTTCAGAAATAAGGTCTTGGCTCAAGCCAGCAGCAACCTCACGCTGAACAGATTCATTTCCAGTTCCCAATCACTGCAGCACCTCAATTCATACGTGTCTGACTGATATCCTGGATTATACTGTTAAGAATTAATTTCAGAAGCACAATTCCAGCATATAAACTGTGCTGCTTGTTTTCAGATGCCATCATTTAGAGAACGTTCAAGGGAATTGTAAAACAGGATTCACTTTATGATGCGGATGAAGTCAGCACTGAATTCTAAATGAGCTGGATACTGCATGCTAAATTGTGTCAGCAACACCTCAGTGAACAGAAATATGAGCTTTTCTCTGTCTCTTTGAGACACCTCTCCTTGAGTGATCCATAGAGTGGCATCCTTATCAACCTAGACAGAACAGACTAGATTTTATGACAAATCTGTCAGTTGTGCAGGGTCTGAGATACATTTCCAGCAGGGCGTAGTCAGGAGGTGTAACAAGGATGTGGTCTCTCAGATCAGTACTTTTCAGAGCTGTAGTTTAGATAATATATTAAAACTACCTGAAACATTATTTCCCATTCCCTGTAGTGACCAATATCCAGTGGAGCTCTAAGACTGAGACCATTTCATAGTCCAGTTGCCTGGACTTCATGGCATTGGAGAGGTGCAACGCTCTCCCCCATACCCTCTCCACCTCCTCCGTCGATGCTTCCTTGTATTGCAAGTGACCTGTGGCATCCACATGAACAACAAACTAGGAGGCAAAGTTGCAGTTCTGACCCTAAGAGTTTGTAAACCAAGTGATCTGCAAACAGTGGTCACAACAGTGAAGAAAAGGAGCTCTGATAAACCCCCTTTAATGCCCCAACTGTGCCTTTCCCCCAGGGCTACACATCTCCTGTACAGAAAGACGCATGAATTACAGTATTTTCCATATCACAGTGTTTGCAATATTCCATATACTTAGAATGGGAAAGAGCTTAAGTGCTAAAAATAGGATTAGCCCACGAGCACTGAGGCGGTGTTTACTGAAACCCCTCTCCTCTCAGAACCTCAGGATTCGTGCCCTGCTCAGCTGCGCAGAAGTAATCAAAATGGTACCTTGCATCTGCCAACAGATCTGAGAGTACAGCAAGTTTTGACTTTTGAAGTTTGTGCATCCAGCCATGGAAAGAAATAGGTGATTGCATCCGGCATGAAAGTGATAGATTTTCTTAGGAAGACATCAACCTGAAGCACCAGGATACAAGCAATTGATAAGAGCAGCCTGCTTTCACTTTGTTTCATCTCTTCCTACCGCAGCTTGACAGACCAGACCCATGACTAAGATGTGAAACACTTAAATTTCACTGCCATTGACACACACTTGATATGTCATTTGGGCCTTACCCATTGCAGGGTAGGATCTTAAAAGAGCATACTTTATTACAGCACAATAAAAGGCAGTGTGGTCAAAATAGCAACTGCCAATTTGCAGGACAGTGTGGGTTCCAATCTGTCTGTTATTTATGTTATAATGGAAATGGGATGGAAGAAATGACAAATATGTTTAGCAGATATGATGAGCATCCAGACGGAAAGGCATTATTAGCAAACATTCATTTAGCAGAGGCAACTACTGCTGCTACAGCCTGGGTAGTGTATTGGACAGAACACGAGCTTGGAACTGGAATACCTCAAATGAACACGCAGAGAAGAAAAATGATGAAGGAAAAATATCACTGGCGCGGCTGCATATGGCAGTGAGCACCGTGCCAGGACTGGGATTCCTTCATCCACCAAAATGAGCCGAGTTCTGCATCCAAACATCGTGATTAACTCTTTGAATGTCCCTCTGGGCTCTGAGGAGAACAAGGAAAATGGGACTTCAGACCTTGCCCGAGGTAGTGCATCCTTGAAAGGCAAGTGTGCCAGATGCAGAGCCGTGCACCAATCCTGCAGCGCCCGGCCAGGCAGAGAGGGGAAGGAGCAGGCTCTGCCCCCAGTTCTGGGTTTCTCCCCTGGCACAGCCTCTGCCTGACACCAACGGGTTTATTTCTGATGCCTCTCCCATTTTGTCCCCACAACACACATGCTGCTCTGTAGTCTATAATGAAATCACACAAGTATAAAAAAAAAAACCAACAAGCAAATCACCAACACAGCCAGCATCTTCCTGCCTTCCCCGCAGAGGGAGTTCATCACTGCCCCACACACGCTGTCCTGTCTCGCTCCTCAGTGCCTGGTCCTACAAACCCCGCACTAAACCCAAGCGATCTCCTCACCAAGCAGGCAGCAGAGCTGGGCTCTGCAGGGCGACATGTGGCTGCCATGGCTCTTTGTGACTTTGCTTTGGCCTCTTTGGAGTGTCCACAGCCCTTTGCCATCCTGCCTCCCGGTGCTCTGCTTGCACCACGCGCACCCTCACAGCAGGTTTGCCGTTCCCCACAAGAACAACAATATTACTAGCAGGACTCTGAAAATCCTAGCCAGAACAACGTTGAATGTTTTAAACCTGTCATGTTTGAAAAGCTTCATTTATGTCAGAAAATCTAATTTCATACAGGGTTTCCAGGCTCTGGTGACAAGGCCCACTCCTTTCTAGGAAAGCACTGATGAGGAAAAGCACGTCCCGAGCTCGGTGAGCTCACTGGCTGCAGGCTCTGCCTTCAGGGAACGCCAGTCCCCAGGGGTCTGCAGAGCTGTTACCATGACAGGGTGTTGATCTCCACAGAAATCTTTGCATCTGCCTATAACACAAGTGATAATAAAATAAAACTTCACCTTTTCCTGTGGAAAAGCCAAGCGGGTGCTCCTTGGAGCACAAGCTGACGTTGGTAGGCATTGGCTCGACCTTTCTCTTTTTTTCTAAAACTAAAAGTGAAGGTGGAACAATGGGTACCCAATGTTTAACTCTTCCATCTCCCTTTCATGACTCAGATCAATGTTTCAATGATGAAGCACTAGAAGAGACCACCACCCCCCCAGCATCCCTCTGTTCCTCCCCTCCCACCCTCGGACCAACGGCCACCACCGGGCACACAAAGCCCACACCCACCAGTCCGATACTGAATTCTGGTACGACCGTCTGCCCTTCATTTATATTCCTTCTCCTGTCAAAGTGATGGCGACATTAACAAGCCTACTTGGAGGGGGGCTTTGTGCCAATTAACAATTTCTCATTAGCTTAATTAGGGGACACATGTTTTTAATCACAGCTAAGAATGTGGAGTGATTGAAGAATTGATTCAGAGCTTTTGAAAGCATCACTGTCAGTGCATGGAATTTAATTCAGCAGATGTGGTTAAAGAAAGAGAGCAAGGGCCTTAAACAACTTTGGCTAAATGAGGTTAATAGCAGGCTGAAGCACAAGGAGCTGCAGTGACATGGACAATGTTTCCCTACCATCACCAGTGACAGTCCACTCAGTTTTCAAGACATTGAGAAACATATATTAAAACACCACCACCACCACTTTAATTCTTGGATTGACATCTGTCATTTTGCAGTACAAATATGTCCTGTCTGCTAAGCGCTATGCCTTCTCCAAGCAGGACATACTCCCTCCCAATCTTCTCCATTACTACCTTTCCCAAAGATGAAGGAATTACAGCAACCTGGTGGTTTTATCTCAGATATTTCTGTTCCATTGGAAAATCTCCTAGACTCTTAAATGCAAGTGACAAATGACTCTGGGACACCACTCAACCAGCGGCAGGTTCCTCTGGGTGATGAGAAGGTCTCAGCATCATCCAGAGCATGCGAGAGGCTCCTCCAGCCAGGCTCTGACCAGGTCTCCTGCTGACACAGAGCCATCTGCAGTAAGAGACCTCCACAAACCAGGTAAGAGGACGCAGCTTGAGTCACAAAGAAGTCAGTCCACATCTCCTTGGCCAGAATTCAGCCTTTCTACTACTAAACAGCTAATTGAGGTGCCTAATTTGAGTTCCTAGGTACCATAGCTCCCTTCCGTTCAATGGCTTCACCCCCTAAAATATAATCCTTGTTTCTTATCAGGGAAGACCTCTATCACTTCAGAAATGATCGTCTACACACTGACCAGGCCAGTGCCATCTCCCTGGCAAAGAGTTCAGGCCATCTCAGACCTCCTTTAGTGGCAATATTACGCACTCTCTCCTCCTAAGGTAACCCCAGCAGTTCTCAAAGGAGAGGAGAGTGAGTAAAAGGGGTTTTGAAGTCACCCATGTTACAAGTTTCTGCCACTGGACACTGGAGCCAGAGCTGGTGTCAACGCAGATCAAACCTGTGACACCCAAACCGAATGTTTTGAAACTAACTGCGGCTTCACTTGCTTTTCATTGGGTAACACTCTGTGTCACTGTGGGAGATGGAGAAACACAGACCTATTAAAAGGGCTTTACTACAAAAAAATGAAGATGTAATGCCCTTGCTGCAGGAAGCAAACGCAAATACTATCTCTGCCTCTCCATCTTCCCGATCAGCAGTTGTCACTCCCCTGTTCCCTGTAACTCCAGCTTTCATTTAATCCTGTTACTTAACATATCCCTTTTGTCATTTTTTTCTGACCTTGCCTTTGAATTATTGGAACATAACATACTGTAGCATTTGCACAATGCAAGAAATGATGACATTTACCAGCAATGGTATATACAGGAATAAAAGCCCCAAGGTCTTTGATAGCAGTAACAGTATTTATGCAAGTGCCAAAATAAGTGGTTTTAAGCAACAAAAACATATGAATGGAACAATTGACAGTGTGGGCTTGACAAAAAGAGGTTAACTCTAATGCAGCTGGGTCAGCAGATCTGAACCTGCTTCTACGTTACCTCCACAGCCCATGAGTCTGTAATGAGAAGCCACCTTTTTCACCCAGTCTCCTGCTTCACAGACCACATCCCCCACTGCCTTCTCTGTAAAGGAGGAGGAGATTAAATGGCTACACAACTTTAAATACACCTGAAAACTAATTACACTGCAGACATCCATTGCCTTGACCTTGTGCTGGCATTTACACTCACCATTGTAACTTAGTACCATTTACACGTACACTTGTAATGACTGCACAGAGTTTTGGGTGAGATGTTTGGGTTCTGCAGTTTGATGAGTACCTGCACTGCCCCACGCCTCAGCCCCTGGGAGTCTGCTCTTCTAATGCACCCTCATCCTGCATCCACAAGCCCATTCCTCCTTCAGGGAGCTGAGCCGAGCAGCTCTGTTCTAGACACATCTTGTCTACTGGTTTCATCCATCCAGCTTTGGAGAGTCACAACTTTAATTTTTTTCACGTCAGCCACCTCCAAGGAGTTTCCTCGTCAGGTTGGAGGCACAGTGCGGGTACTGCAACAACAAATCCTGGTCGATTCCAAATCATCTCAGAGCTGTTTGTCACCAGCTTACACTGACCTTGTTAAAGCTTTGTTGTCTTAACAAATTTGGAATATGTCATCAAAAACGAGAACGAGTTCACTATTTACTAAACATGCATGTAGATATCTTGTTTCTCCCCTGGATTCATTTTTTAATGTATTCTCCTTTTCCTCATCCAAATATAATAAATACTGTGGAAAGGTTAAGGTCAGAACTAGATGGATTCTCCAAGCTAGCAGACTGGAAATACTCAACGAAGGAAATCAGCAGAACTGAAGCCAGCTCTAATAGCTTTCATCTGTTATGTTTGCCTTCTTTCACTAATCTAATGCCCATGTTTTTGTAGGACAGGAGTTAAACATAACTTTTTTCCTTCCCAGATTTATGAGTACTATGTTGCAAATCGGGCAGATCACTCATGCAAACAGTAGCTTTCCAGTTCTCAGAAACATTCATCTTGAATAAAAATTGTATGTGGGATTGTTTAGAAATGTCGCAGCCCATGTGTAAGCGTAGCTATTGATTTCACCTTTAGAGTAGCAATTATAAAATATATATGCAACATCAATGTTGTTGTTAATGAAACTTATCTTTCCCTACTCAGTATTCTGCTTATTTTCTTAGATATAGAACCTGAGGAAAGTTAAAAATTATGCTGCAGTATGAGTTGGTGATATATTACAAAAGATAATCATATTTTACAGAGCCTCATTCATCCCGAGAGATACCAAACTGCTGGTGAAATATTTGCATAGGCATACATTTTCTAAAACAGCAGCAGAAAAGAGACATTATGAGGATCTCTCTACCCTTTCAACTTCTACACAAAACTCTGGAGCCACACATTTTGTAGGAGTCAAGCCGTTGCGTGGAGCTATGCCAGCACAGAGCTCTGCCCCAGGGAGCCCGGAGCCAGAGCCCTGCTCCAGGGAGGGGACAGACCGCTGTGCTCCCTGTGCCACCAACATTGCAAAGGATAGGCTCAGATAAAATACATGAGGAATCCCTAATTTAATGGCAAGTGTAACATTAGATAGACCCCATATTTTCTTACCTCCAAAAATGAAGGCTTGGCCTGTTCTACTGAGACTTAATCTGCATTTCCAACAGAATTACATTTATTGCATCTGTTGATTCACCCAGCTGGCTTTGGATGTCATGCTCTATTCTCCTTCCTATTTCTACTTACCTCTCTATAGCTAACTTTTCAAAGTCAAATTGACGATGTATTATGAAGACAATTGCATTTTATACAGCATCATGATTGCCAAACACCTTTGTCTTCCACACAACAATTCCAGTGCTCTGGCAATATTAATGGATACTTCCCTGAGGCAGCACTAAACCAGCCCAGAGACCCTTCCGATGGGGGGAAGGTGGTTTATGGGGTGATCCATCAGAGCAGTGGCCTGAGACCCCGGCTCTGACAGGCTGCTGGGCAGGGCCAGCAGCGCGTGGCTGGAGGGAACACGCTCACATTCCCCGCTTCTCCTTTTTACCAGGAGCCTACAGCATCAGGGAGCCCGCTGGGAAGCATACACATGGCATTCAGCCCTTTTGTGCCACCTGGAAACACAACACCCCTCCAAGTTGTTTCAGATTCTATGTTATTACATTTCCATAGAGACATTTGATTTTGTCCTAGAATAAAAGCTGTACTCCTTTTCAAATCCCTTCTCCAACACCAACAAAAACACCAGGGAAGGTTAAAGAAGTAGAATTACATACCTTCTGTAGCGAAAATAGCTGAAATAAATGGAAGACCTTCATTTACAAACACAGAGCACGTGTTCAGCCCTTGAAGGCTCCATCCCAGAGGGGCCATTCCTGGCCAGCACATGTGCAGAACACACAAGGTTTCAAGCCTCACTCACACTCCTAGCTCTTCCTCATCACTTGCCAGAGCTACCTGTTACTTTAGGACCTGCAAGGAGACCACTCCCTGAGCTGGATTACTCAGCAGGAAGACAAATATTCAGCCACACTGAGCAACATCCCACAGCATCACCCAGGAAGCCCCAGTGCCCCGGCTTTATAGCTCCACTGCAGCGATTTTGGACACACCTGCAGGCATGACTCAACAGCAATTACCATGTAGCCTCCATAAATTATAATGATTAATTGGTAACAGTAACTTTAAGCACCTGCAGTTTTCTAAAATAAACAAACAGTCAATTAGAGAAGCTGACAACTCACACCTGAGTCACTGCTCCCTGCTTTTTTTTTCTTCCCCTTTTTTTTGGTACTAAACCCGTGACGTTAACCAGAACTGATACTCAGGCACTGCTTCGAATGATGTTGTCATTATCAGTGTTCAATTCCAAGGATGAGACCAAGAAGTCAATGGCCAAACTAGTCTATAAAAGCAGGTCAAGGAGAAACAATGCACTGGGGAAAATTAGAGAAAATTATCTGTAATCTTGGGCCTTGAATGTCAGCGGAGTCTTCTGGGCAATACGAGTAACAACAATGATCAGCAGCTACCAGGCTTTAAGGCTTGGAAAGGGGCTGAAACTCACTGGAAAAAGGAGAGCTTTTAAAAGCACTAAAATATAATAATTATAATAAAGAATAAAATTGTTTAAATATTTCTAGAATATGAAATAATTACAGCAAAGATTAAGAAAAAGAGGGAAATTGTTAAACAAATAAAATGACTATAAACAAACACATTTCTCAAAGAAATAAAAGGATTATGGCAAAGCTTGCCTGTGAAAATTGATAAAAAGCCTTATTCTTAATTTCCTCTCCATCCATTAAAAGCTAGCCATGTGGAGAAATTATTAGTAGCTGTAATATTTCAACCTGTATTTTTAATCAGTCATTCAAATTAATGCAAAGCAGATGGAATGGACCATATTTTCCTAAATCACACACATTAAAATATGTAATTGAAGTTTTGGGGCTTGGAAACTAAAATGTACTGCAGCCACGGTTCCACGTCCCATGCTATCTACCCTGACCTTCCGAATCAAGGCCAGGTACCGGCGACTCATGACACAACTGGAGTCCTTGTTTGGGAGTTTGGGAGTCCTCGTTTGGAAGTGATTTGTAGGAAACAGAACTATTAAAAGTGGGGGCCATATTTTTTCCCCTCTAAACAAGGACTGGTCTATCTAATCTATTTTGGGGGCAGATATTTTTCTAACTGGTTATTAAAAATCATGAGTGGTAGTTCAAACGCAGATTCAAAACTGGTTGGACACGGCGGATATCTGCTGCTCTCATGCGACCGCCTGGGAGCGGAGCCGTCCACCCTTTCCCGGTCCGTGATGGGCCCCGTCCCCCGTCCGTAGCTCCTGCGATCCCTCGCCCTCCCGTCAGCCCCGGGGGGGTGCAGTCCCGGCTCAGGGGCCATCCTGGGGACAAGGCGGTGGGGTCCCTGCAATCTGACGGGTCCTGGGGTGCCTGCGAGACTGCAGCAGCACCCGGGGAAAAAAGCAAGAGCAGATGCACCACCAGGACAAACACGGCTCCCTCTCGCAGAGAGGGTCTGGCAAGAGCTCGCAGAAAGGCGTGAAGAAAGTTGCTGCCAGGCTGTAAGAGAGGGGAGCAGACAGCTGGCCGCGGAGCACAAAGCACCATCTTCCCCGCAAGCGGCGAGGCCAACAAAGCCTCTCCTCCCCCCGACTCCCCTTCTGCTCCTTCCCCACTCGGGGAACGGCAGCCTCGCCGAAAGACTAACGAAGGTTTATGCAAACTGCTACTGACATTTGGAGACCAATTAAGCATATGTGCATCCACCTATGCAAAACAGGAGCATAGTAAGCTGTGTGACAAGGCTCCCTCTTTGGAAGGGGCGATTCTAGGACATCCTCCAGTGAAGCGCGTCCCGATGAGGACGTGGTTGGTCGTGCAAAACCCCCCGCTGCTCCAGCGGGGTCATGCAAACGTCAGCGTCGCTCACCGCGTCCTGCCTCTGCTCCTTTACACAAAGCAGTCAGGAAAAGGTCTTGCATATTAGCCTGGTGTGTAGGATCAATGTGTAAAATAGAAAAAGTAATGATCGTTACTGTTATGAGACCTGGGAGAGGCACGCAAACACGCCACCAGAGCAGCTGACCGGAGTAGTTCATTTGGCAGCTTTGCAGTAAGGAAATATATACGAAAATATTTTTTCGTATATTTCCAAACTCTTTAATGATCAGAAACTCCAAATTTCTGTTCCACTTCAAATGCTAGTGGGTTTGCTTTCTGATTTGTGGAAATTGCCATGTTTATACACGAAAATGGTAAGCACTGAGTGATGATAGCTAAGGATGTGCACTGCAAAAAAATGAACTGAGATGGGAAGGCTGGGTTAAAAAAAAAAAACAGGTTTGAAGGAAGAAATGAAGTCTCCAGTGAAAAACAGAATGAAACACGCCACAATCTTTCCTGCTGTTTCTACCAGATAGCCCAGACAGAATCCCTCTGTGTAAAGGGGTCCAAAATTCACTGGAGATCCCTTTGAAAGGAAAACCTTCTCAGTGAAGACAGGTTTGTTTTGCACCAGTGTTGCTCTTTAAATTATAACCTAACTGTTAATTAATGTTTTCTAAATCAATGTAAATATATCCATGTTAATCCAATGCCAGTTATCTCAGTATTCTTTTCAGAGGAGTGACTGCTCTTCTCCTGTTTCAAATCAAATGCTGATTTTCTTCCCTATTGGAGTGGGTTTGATTTTACCGTTTCTAGATCTGTTTGTATTAACTTGGGAAGGAAGGGGAGGGAAGCTTTCCCTGGGCCTGTCGCAGCTGGCAAAACCCAAAACCAGCAGCGCTGCCATCCCCGGGTCAGGAGTCGCCTTCCCTTCTGCTTGCAAACCTTGCAAAACATTTTCCTCCTGGAAAACCCCCGCTGTTCTCCCCGGGTGAGGCTGGGGAGCAGCAGCGCGGCTCTCCTGACCCGAAGGCCGCGGTGGGAATGGTGTGGTCAGTTTGGAACAGACCCCGAGATAAACCCCCCCGTTAATCCCGCAGCCGCAGACTCCAGCCAGCAACCAGCAAGTCCCCTCTGCCGGGATAAATCCGCGGGCAGGGAGCCAGCGGAGCTGTGATAGCGTACACTGACTGAGAATCTGGTCTGCTGTTTCCAAATAAATAAAAAAAACCCACCGACAGAAGGTTGGCTACGTGCGTACATGGCAAGGGAGGCTTCACACAGATAAATCTGGAGGAAAGCGCGAGGTCTGCAGGGGTTTTTGATGGATTACGTTGCATGTTTGAACATAATACACATTAAGGCTGGAGACACTGATGCTTTGAATGGTGTGAAATTCCATCTAACGGGGGTTGTTTGCCTGACACAAACATGTTTAGCACGAGATGGAACAAAGGCGAGAAAATCACAGCAGAGTTTTTGAGTGATGCTTGAAAAACTGTTTGCTCTTCCTCCCCCCACCCCTTTAAAAATGCTACTTTTTTCCTCCAGCCCCACACCTCTCCCCCCTTTTCTGGTAATGGCTTAGTAAATAATTCAGAGAAAAAACAAGAACCAGGACTGAGCGTAATAAAAATGATGTCTCTATCTGCTGTTGAGGCGCATCGTGCCACTTAAGTAAGACAGATGGGAGGATATGCCGTACTTTGCTTAGTAAACTGCATTGAGAGAAACTGAATAAGCCTGAAATTAGAGCAGAGGGTGAGATGGGGGTGGATGTACTGGTACGGTGTTGCCTGACAAAGACGCAGGGAAAAGTAATTTACTCTGAAATGACAGTTTGAAGGGGGAAGAAAAATAAACACACAGGAGGGAGCTTAGACTCATTAGCAGCCCAGACTCAGTTTTTCATCATTAATAATAATAAAGAACCCAGCCGAACCAGTGACTCACAGTAACACCCAAGTCTCTGGGTGTCCCTTTTTGGTTAACACCTAAGAAGGGGCAGCGCAGGGCGCGGACGGGGGCAGCGGCGGCGTGGGCTGCCGCGGGGGGAGCTGCGGGAGGCGCGGGTTGACGGTGGGTTGGAGAGGAGCATCCCTCCCGCTCCAGCGCATCCCAGGCTCCAGCACCAGGCTGGCCGGGGCTCCAGCGCTCAGAGATGGCTTCCACTCGGTTTTGTGAATATTCCCCTTCATGGGAAAGATATTCTCTGCCTACAGGAAAGAGGAAGGAGACAAAGGGGAAGAGTGGTGATGGCTTGTGCGCCGTGCTTGGAGGCCACGGGGGGGGCCAGCAACACGGCTGGAGCTTCAGCCCAGACGGGAGCAGACAGAGCGCTCTGATCTAACCCAAGTTCAAGGACAAGGGTGGGTCAAAATGTTGTTTGTACCATTCAGTATTCAAAGTATTTATCTCACTTAGAAGCCTTCGTGGTGAAGTACATTTCCCATTGTGCCTTCTCCACCCCACGCCGGGCCGTGGCCTCCCCAGCACGGCAAAGTAAATGAGCCCTGGACTGTGTCAGGGTTTTGGTGGGAAAACAGCCAGGGAAAAGGAGGATGCGAATGGGGCTTGTGCTTCAGTAAATGGCCTTTTTTCCACAGTCAGTAATGGGCCGGTATCTCAGAAGGAGAGCATGCTATGTTTATCCTGAAGGTCCCGTCTCCCTTTTCTTGAGATTATTGCCCTAATTCTGCAGAGCTAAACTATCTCTACGTGACTCAGTTGTAGAAGGAGCTGGCAGTCCCAATGGCCAATGATCACCTATAACCAAAAGCACACTTTCAGTTAAGCCTTGGACCCAATGTGCTAAGCAATTCTGACAATCTAAACACTTATTTTGGTGCCAAAATGGAAGCTGAATTATGTAGAAGAGCGTGTCTTTGAATTTTGAGTGTTGAAAATTTGGCTTTTACCATTAACTCAGATTCAGGTCTTCAATATTTTGCTTCCACTGGAAACCAAATAAAGCGTAACACCCCCAGAAAGTCCCACGCTGCATTAAGGTTGAAGCATAATTTATAAATATTGATTGTGTGCTGGAGGCTCAATCTTGCAAGGTGCTGAGTACACACACATCTCACTGATGCCCTTTGGACAGCCTCAGGGGAAAGCCACTTGATAAATGCACAATACAGTTATTCTAGCAACAAGAAGTGCCAAGGGCTGTTATAGTTATGTCCCTTCAAACGCAAGTGCAGATTTGTTTTGAAAGCACACATATAGGGGAAGTTGCAAGGCAGAGGTTCAATACATTAATTATACCTCAGCATGAGAGTTCTGAAACATTACGGGCAGACTAAGTAAAAGTCTTTAATTAAAACACACGCTCTTAGCAAAACTGAGACTGGACATGGAAGAGCTGGCTCTGAGAAGGCTGTAAATGACCCTAATGAGGGTACCCACAACCAAACGAAGCCCAGTGTCTTCACTCCGTTCTGCATCACCAGACGGTCAGGATCCCCCGTGCCCGGCGGGGTGTGAAGAGCTGACCATCAGATCACCCCCACGTGAGGAGCAGACTGAGCAGCTCATCCTCAGTCTCGGTGAAAGAGACGGTGCCTCCCCCAGAAAGAAGTTGTCTTGTCATCTGGTTTGCTTCCATCTCATCATCTGGATGGATTGAGCCCAGACCGGCTCACCCAGGGAAGGCTCCCGTCCCGTTCCTGCCGTGCCAAGCATTGGCCCTGCCCGGAAAGGAGAACGTGTCCCTGCAGCTTATGGTACAAGCACAGAAAGGAGCAACAGCCTGGACCTTAATGGGGTGCTGTAGTGTTTCTTCTACAGAGATGTAAATTGAAAAGGTCTGTTCATCCTCCTGGAAAAGTGCCCCACTGAAGATCCTAAACTCAAAACTGGGAAATGCACCACTTCTTAAAGCGAAGCTTCTGCTTTTCCTTTCTTTGCACTGTACCAGAAAGCACAACATTTGGGTTGTAAAGACTAAGTATCAATTTATGTTTTATCGTGAAAACCTTGGCTTTCAGACTCTTTCTATAGGTTCAACTGAATCTTTTCAACTGAGTTATGGTTTATATTTACATAAATTACCATATGAAACTTGTTAATATTTCTTGAATATCCTTTTTCATAGCACTATTAGACAAGGTTCTGCGCTTTTGTTTGGGACTCAATGTCAGCAAATCAGAATTCATGACTGTGATCAGTTAGAAACACAGCAAAATAATTTATTCCCATAACATACAGTCTGGGTGTCAAATAATCCGTCCTGAGAAACGCTATCTGAAATCAGCAGAATTTTATCATGCAAATTACAGGAAGTGTTATCGTTGGGAACAGCGGGAAGTTCCTGATTCACTGTCATTTACACATTAAATGAGCTCAAACTTGCTTCATAGAAGGCGCTGTGCTGGGAACGTGCTCCGGTCTCGGGCTTTTTTTAGAATCACCAATAGCAGGAAAGGGCAAAGAGAATTTCACCTCTTGAGAACAGTTCAGTGTTGGATTTCTTCATCTACAGTATAATTCCCTGCTGGTATAATGATGTGCCAATGAGTTGGGCAGCAAGCTCTACGCCTCTCCATTGCAGGTCTTGGAGTCTGCCTGCACCGTGGATGAAAAGATGCTCAGTTGCTCTGTACGTGTTACCCCTGGACCTGGGAGCATGGGGAAGGATGGAACAGTATCTTGCCTGGCTCCAAGGGAGGTGCTGGGGACATTCTCTGCTGGAGACACCGAGTCCTGCAGGGACCTGGCCCCCAGCCCCGCACAGACAGCAGGACCGAGCCATCATTTCTGCTGGCCTTGTCCTTCTTGCTGGGAGGTTTACCTCTGAATGTAAACTATCCCTAGGTTAAAAAAGCACAGTGAAGATCGTCATATTTGTTTTACCATGAGAGCAGCACTGTATTCTTACCAGTGTTGATCTTGGCAAGTGTGCGGGGAGATGACAGATCCACTTCAGATCATATCAGCGCAAGCTGGTACTAGCTGATAGTTGTTATCGCCTCCAGAGCGATGCTGACACATGTGCAGTCGCGCATTGTCAAGCAGATACTGTTGCCCAGGCAGGTCCATACAGGAGCAGAGTGACACCTAAACCTGCCTGACCCAGCCCAGACCCCAGGCTGGGGGGCTCTGCCCAAGCTCTCCAGGGCACAGCGCTCCCTAAAACTGATACCAATGCACTCAAAATGAGCCCTACTTTCCTCCTTCTCATGGAAAATCAAGGGGGAATTCCCCAGAATGATCAACTGTTCTTCAGCAGCATCGTCCTCCCACCCGTAGCAACAGGCTGGGTAGGACAGCAAATCTGGACTGCAGATATTTAATGACAAGGGATGAAATTAGATTCCAACCACAACTGAGTCTAATTTCTCTGAGGACCATGAATCTGCCACTGGAGAGGGTGCTCAGAGGAGTGGATGACAGTGCTTACCCAGGGCGATGATGGATTTGTCTTGGTCTTTCTCCTCTTCTGTAGATGAGAAACACACAGGGGATTCTGAGGCTACCCAGTGTTTTAATGTTAACGGACCTAAGACTCTTGTTCTGGCAATAAGGACTCCTCCTCTTCCAGACCTTGCGTACGTGAAATTAGTTTTTCTCGCATTAGATGTTCCCTGGGCAGAAGTTCCCAGACAAGGAATTCCTGGTAAACTCTGGAAAGAAAAGCTGGAGCTCAAGTAGAGGGTCAGCACCCCTGGCTCGGGACTTGACTTGTCAATGACAAACTAACCAGAGCAGAGGCTGACCATGCAGCACCTCTGCGCGGGGTCGCTGCCCGAGAGCACGACCGTGCCTGTGGAGAGGAGCTGCCCCAAGGAGCGCCAGTCTCCCCCCGGATCTCTGCCACTGCCCCACGCTGAGGATTTTTAAGATCAGAGTATTCCTGTGCAAGGTGCCAGCCTACACCAGGAGATGCATTACCTCTCTGACACTGCTGCAACTCCAGCTCCATGTTGCTCCAGAGCTCCATGGAGCTGACAGGTAGAAATTTTGTAATATCCAGCCATTTAAGTTGCTTTTTTTGGTGGTTTGTTTTGGAGTGTTTTGTTGGTTTTTTCATTATTTTTTTCTCGATTAAAGTATCCTCTTCCCAATCCAGGCTCCTTGGGAGAGTTGAGAGCCTGTTGACAATTGAACTGCTAGATATATTTCACTTCTTGTTAATCCCTTCCTCCCAATTTGCTGTTCCACCCTGCTTGCATTGGAACAAGGGAGAGCTGAAGATAAGCAAAATAGGCCAAACCTCCTCTAACGGAGAGGTGATGAGATCACCCACCATCTGGAGCCTGTGGTCTTCCAAAGAGGAATTCAAAAACTAATTAAAAATACTCTGTGTCATAAAGGCTTAACTGCCAGTGGGACTGAGAATAAATTGGAGGTTATTAGCCCTTCATTTCTCTGCAGTATCTTCCAGTAATTTTAGTTTTGCGAACCAAACAGTTTGTGGCAGGGAGGAAAGCCAATATAATAGGAAAAGGTTGCAGCAAGTCATGTAGCTCCGAGAGCTCGGAGTAGGAGCTCTCATCTCTCAAGATTGTTTTATTGACTTCCATCTGCCGTCTCTGGACAGGTGCAAACCTCCCAGTCACACATTCTCCTCTCCTGACAACGGGGAAATATGGTTAAAATGGCAGTGCTGGGAAGGAGGTGTCCAGATCCCAGGAAAACCACCAGAAATCCCTCCTCAGTTTTAGGCTCTTCCTCTCTTCCTATCCCCTTCCTACCAGCCGCTCTACAACGCTCATTCTTATTAGAGACAGAACAGAATAATGTTTCAAGTTTCATTTCAGTGACAAAATCTCTCTAAGACATCACAGACAGACAGCAAAAGCTACTGACCTTCAAGGCTCCTAATGGACTTACTTTTTTTATTCTGGCTTAGACCAAAAGGTATCTCGGCAATAATTACTCTCCCGGCTGGCCCCGTGCGGCGTGCTGCCTCGCTGCCCGGTAAGGTCAGAAGGCTCACTGTCAACAAACCTGCTAATGGCAATCACACAAAAGGCAATTTCTCTTCCAGGGCCCATCACTCCATTAATGAACCCGTTAGCTAAAGAACAGCAGTTTCCAAGATTTATGGACATTTCTTTGCCCGTTTGGGGGTTATCAGCTCTAGAGAATAATTTCATCTTGGCAGACTGCATGGGATCAAGATGGGCATCTACCTTGCAGAAGGTGTTTTCTTTCCCTAAATAGACTTTCCACAGTATTACAATAACAAATTCAAATTAGACTGTGTTTTTACTGATAGCTCCAGCAAGGGGACACTAGCAATGTGGCCTCAGTCTCTCTCTGCCATTTGATTTACCACGGCTTGTCCTGAAGGAGTTATTTTTGCATCAGAGGTCTCTGGGTTGCAATCAACAACTTTATTTTTTTCAGTCACTTAGAATCTGCTGTGTTGATTTCCCATTGATTTTTAGTCTTTAAAAGCTGTTATAGTGCAGCCCAAATAGTCAGCTTTCAAACTCATAAATACGGGTTAAGGCTAAGAGCAACTTTTGTCCAAGTGCGAGAATTGCGGAGAAGTGGTGCAAAGCTGCCCCCTCGCACCTTACAACAGCTCTTCCTAAGAAAAGGCCGAGGGAAAATGGAGCTGGTGCTTTCCCAGGCCCTCGCCCCGTCTGCAGGCAGCTCGGTAAGGCGCTCTCCTGGATTTCTTCATTTGCATGTCTTCCTTAAAGATCTTTTTTTAATGTAGTGTAAACCACCAGGGAGACTGGCTTCCTGATACTGAGCAGCTCATTACAGAAGAGATCCTGATTTCGCTGGGGTTTCTTTCATTTTCCTGGTCCTTAAACGGCAATTCTTAATGCTCCACATGAGAAGCAATCAGTTTATCAGAGGGAGGAACACTGCATCATCGCGTGTGACAGAAACTCGCTTGTCCTCTTGGTGAAAATGGCCATAACCTCATCAAAGCTTTTCAGGAGAGATGATGAAAAGTGCTAATAGGAATTAGGTATTTAAATTGATGACTCAGTCAGGATTATTCAGAGATGCGCTGAAATTTGTTTTTCTCAGATGTCTGAGCCCCTCCGAGGGCCGCAGAGGACCAGAACAAACACTAGAGATGAGAGAAGTGGAAATTCTGCGTGACATTGCTTTTTCACCTTTGGAAAGATTGGTTTTATCTACGCACAAATGAATAGGACTTTCACTCCAGGGACTTTGCTATGTTTTAAGAGCTTTTCTTGTCTTGATTGTAATGCCATTTGAAAACGGATCCATGCGGTTTTATTTTCTTCCCTTCCATTAGTCCCACCTTTGCTGCTGACGGAGCAGCTCCTGTCCCGGGAGCGCTGGGGTGAGTCAGGGACTGGGATCTGGAACACGTCAGAAGACAGGGAGGGTTTTCTAAGTACAGATCCCATTTCTTTATGAATTCATAAATTCCCCAATTCCATTTGGGGACCATATTAATCCAGAAACCATTCCTCTGTAATTTATGTTCAGGCATAATCTTGAACATCTAAAAGGAGAAGTGTTTTATTTTCAAAGGAAAGCGAGCGATTCATAAAACATTATATGTTGACATTTTGTGGAGAATATAAAGGGGCTCATTGCTCTGATTCAGGCCCTATTTGCATAATTTTTCCTTCACTCACCACAGGTAAATCATGGTTAAATATTGAAGCATTTATCACCTGTGTATTTTCAAGCCAGACTTTATATGCGCATAAAAGAGAGGGACACACTTTCTCAAGCACATGCATCAAACTGCAAAAATATTTTGGCACTTGTCTAGCTCTGCGCTCACAAAATTAAAGCCCTGGCCAGCGCTGGGCACAAACACCTCTCTTTGGAGGAAACCCGCTCTAGGATTGTTTTCCACAGGACTCCTCAGGAAGGTCCCAAAGCAGAGCTGCCGTCTGGCTGAAATGATGCATGGGCTCATGCCGCCATCCGCGCGGCGGTGAACTTCCCACCGAGGATGCTCGGGGACATAAATACCACGTAAAAGAGTGGATGCTCAGTCCCCGCGCTGCCAGCTGACCTGTTGCTACCCAAGTGTGTTGCTCTGTAACGTTCAGACAATGCATTTGGGTTAGAATTACTGGCTGCATCCTCAGCTCACGGAGACTGAGGTGACTTTACAGCAGATGCTGACATGGGGATCGCATCTTGTTGCTCAAGTTCCTGTTCAGCAACTCTACAATACGTAAATGGTAGTCAATTAAAAATATATATATTTTACACAACAGCAGCTTTTCGCAAGTGAAAACGTGACAGAATAAAACGTGTCTGTTCTTACACTGTCCACTTCCATCTCAACCCCAAACTGTGACTGAGGGACAAATAAATAAGTGAAAAGGAGAAACACCACTGTTTGTCAGATAACATCAAATACTCTCCCTTGTCTCGTCCCCCGTTTTCCCTTCTGTTGTCCTAATAAAAAAAAAAAATAATACTTTGGGAATTTAGATTTACAAACAAACCATCTCTGTATTTGGCTATATCTTCTATAGCAATGCAGGAGGAAGGGTCTGTTACTCAATAACTAACTGTACACAGAAAACGCATACAAATTATTGCAGCTGTCGCTATCACAACTTAGGAGTAAATGCAGATGGCATGAAATAATATTCACAAACAGCTAATAGAATTTTAATGGCTTTAGAAAGAAAATAAAATGAAAGACACTGTATTTACTTGTGATATGAAGGGAATTTACAGTGTGCCAGTGCAAGTAACGAGTCACTTTGGACCTTGCATTTTCACACATTCAGAAGTGGGCAAGTCCCTGTGGGTTTTATTTATGGGAAGTTTAAATAGCAATCATAATTTGTGAAATATTCAAGGATGCATCTGCATAAAGTATGATGTTCGCATTATGCAAATGTCATGTATGATGAATGAAATGCATCAAATGTCTTGAGGACACCCAGATGTTAAGCCTACCAGGATGCCAGGAAACATGGAAGGAGGGAACATGATTTCTTCTTGAGTTAATTGATTTTCATGTTCCAGCATCACCTTCTAAATACTTCCAATCAAGAAGCAAGCTACAGTCACAGTTCACTTGTTGTGGTTGTCTTTTTCAATCATCATTCTCACTTTCCTTTTCCCAGCACAGCCCAAGAATCAAAACAGCCTTTTAAATGGTTAAATGAGACCATTTCCATACACACATCGCATTCAAGTGAATGTTCGCTAGTGAAGCGCTAGATTTGGAGCTGTGCTTTCTTTACATTTTTTGTTCAGTGGCCAACAGAATGGGCAGAAAGGCCATGCTGAACTCTCTGAAAGGGGCCGTCACACACGAGCACTGAGGATGGAGGAATTCCAGTCCCGGCACAAAGCGACACCCTGAGAAGCAGAAGGCAGACGGGGATTTGCAGGGTGGCACAATGCTGCCGGGGCTTTTCCTTCTAGATTTGGGAGTACAGATCGCGAAGATCCATATGTGCTGAAGAGTGAAATTTACGACTGAGTAAAAGCCTGTCCTATTAAAATGATCAGAAGCTGTGCCTTTGGGTTTATTGAGACGTTATTTCATCCCCAATACTGAGCACATCAAGACCCATGTCCCCTCACAACCCTGCTACTCTTTGTTCACTGAACAGACAACGTAAAGCCACACGTGAAAGGCCTGTGTGGCACAGCCAGGTCTGCCGGAGCTGAGGGCTCCGACCCCGTGTCCCAGAGCTGGAAGGAATCATCTCTTGGTTATCATGAAACTCTGCAGCTCATGGTGACAATTAATTCTCAGATAAAGACCGTAAAGACCATTCATCCCATGTACCACACACAAGGCTGACCAACAGAACCAGGAGCTACTCAGGACAGAGCAAGGGCTCATATCGGTTTTACTGGTATAATAGTGATAAATGAATAACTGCTAATTATCAGACATATTAGGAAAAATTTCTACTGTTCCTCCTTGCCTTTGGGTATAAGAGACAATGGCCATATTTCTATCCTGTCACTGCTGAAGAAAATAAGAAGTTTTATTTAAACGAACAGGGGCATGTCAGTATAGCTTCTCCATACGGCAGAGGAGGAGGAGGCTGCAGCAGGAGGGCCACGGAGCAGATGTTCAGCCCGTGCTAAGAACTGACACACAACTGGGACCTGGCTTAGGCTGGACTCGCTAAAACCATCAACATGCCAACACTGGGAGCAATCCCGCTTTGACCCAGAGGGAAAAGATCTGGGGTAAAATCTTTGGATGTATTTAAACAACTGACAAATCAAACCTGTGATTTAGCCTATTCTGGTGCTTCGCTGGGGGGCTGCGATGACGCCTGTCCCCTGGCGGGATGGGGCAGATCAGGTCCCTCTGCAGGGCACCCAACTCCTTTCCTTTCCTGAGCTTTGGTGCCGGACTATGACTCTCAGCAGCATCACTGAGATGTGCTATCCAAAGTTATTTATTTTTGAACTGAGCCTTCGAATAAAATTGAGTAAGCTCATAATTAAGTTAGAAATGTAAATCTCAGTTAACTTCAATGATGCTGATCTTATTGAAATGGCAAATCGGTAACTGTCCTGAATGACAGATTAAAACTGATAAAAATAATTTTACTATTGAGCACATAATTTTGATGTTGTAAAAATGGAATTTGTGAAAGCCAGTTAAAATAATGACTATTGAATCTGTTCACAGTGATAGATAGCTTTTAAATGCATGTAACTTTTCCCACAATCTGAAATTCATAATAATTTTTGAAAATGTCCCCAGTAAAGGAACACTCGCATATAAATACACATTTTTGTCTGACAGGAAAAGTATTATACTTTAGATATCAATATATATCCTCATACCTTCTACTCAGTTTAACTTCAGGAGAGTGATGAGTGTGTGCCTGTACTTAACAGCAGACGGCGGGTTACACGTGAGCTGGTTCCCCCTCAGCAGCTGTTTAGCCTGAGACTCTTGAAAAGCCCATCAGGACTCTGCAATCCATATGGAAGAGTAAAGTCAGGAATATATTTTTTCTTGCACCAGACACTATCAGGCAAAGTGATTAAAACTACATCAGTCATTTGATGTAATAGGAATACTGCCTATGGAGCGGATTGCTGCTACAGGATCAATAGCTCCTGTTTTATAACAAAACCCAAACGCCTCGGCTTTGCTTGCAGTTTTTCTAGCAGCGAGGGGCTATTATCCAATGGCTGCACTCAATTCCATTGACATCCGGTCTTAAATGTTATGGATTCACAACGAGTTCATGCAAATTCAAGCCATGTCTGTCATTAAAACACTCTGCTCGAGTCTCTTTGGGAGCCAGAGCAACGGGGGTTGTGTATGTGTAAAGTGAGCACAGAGTTTCGCATCCACTTTTGGCTTCTAACAGAGATTGTGTCGCACTCTGCGCTCCGCAGAGGGACCGGCCCTGCGGGTCGCAGGGACCCACAAAGCCACGGGCTGGGCAGGTCCCGGCGTGACGGCCGGCAGACAGAGCCACCGACCGGCTCCTGTCCCCAGCCACAGGGTGGGTGTAAGGACACTCCTCCACCAGGTCCCTAAGGAAACAGCAGGGATTAGTCGGTTAATGTGTGTTAAGTGCCCTGGAGATGGAATATGCCAAGTGAGAGGAAAGCACGGTTATCAGCCCATCCCTCTGTGCCCGAGCAGGATCGGTCCCCACAGCCCCTTCCGCAGCGCTTCGCTCCATCTGCTCCCGCCTGCTCCGATGCGGCCCAACCTCCCCCCGTGGGACAGCAAGATGCAGCCTAACAGACATCGCTGCTCAGAAGCCGGCTCTGATATTAAACCTCAATATTCTTGACTTAATTTCAGCCTGTATTTCCTTGCTCTACCCTCATGTTTAGCACTTGCATTTTATTTGTCATCAATAACACACACCAGAATATATAGTGGTAATAACATAATAGCACACGATATTGTTCTTCTTTTGACTTGGGACTTCCCCGCACTCGGCTGATTTGTGTTGCAGCTCTCCTTAATGTATTGCATGTGTGTGAGGGTGGATTTATACTGCAGTGAACCAGGGCACTGCCTTCAATGCATCTCCTTTCCTCGCCTCCTCCGAGTGCATGAATCTTCCACCTCCCTGATGCTGCACAGATATTAAACACATTATTCTGGTTTGATTGAATGCTAGTGAAATTAAATTTCGTCAGTGACTTACTCCTTTCTGACGAAGCTGAGCAGGGAATATGCACTCGGGAAAGTAGAGAGGAAAGAGGAGAAATAAAAGGAGAGGATCAAGCACTGAACTGAAGAGTGACCATTTTCACCTCCATTAGCAGTTTTATGCTAGATATGATAAATTTTAGCTTCAGTGGTGCAAATTCCAACATCTGCTCCATCTCTGCGTCACAGACGTGTTGACAGGTGTAGTCTCCTGCTCAGGATTGCTCGGGAGCTGACAGATGGACTGGCAGCAGTAAATAAAGGGTAAATCCCACTGGCAGTGGCAAGGGGCTCCTGAACTTTTCCTTTGTTTTCACTCATTTGATTTCACGTCTCTAGACTCTGTACTCACTGTCTTAACAGCATTTAGCAAGGAATTTCCTTCTCTTTAATCCTTTCTCTTATCTCCCTTGAGAAGATGAAAGCTAAATGATGTTAATCTGCCAAATATTTCCAATCATTAAGAGCGCAATAGAAATTACCACCCTGACTGGAAATTAATTGCAAAATAAAACAAGGTTGGAGTGGAATGCCGACACCTGAACGTCGTCTCTTCCCACACATTGAAGGACAGCACTCTGCAGGTCTCGCATTCAGTGTACCGCCAGAACTGGTGGAACGGGGCACGGACCAGCCCTCTCCAGAGCCAGCCACGCTGCTCAACTCCATTAATTATTGGGAAGTTTAGTTGCTCACAAGGTTTGGTTGTAACAAGAATAAACTCTGGTAGTTTTTCGGCACCTGTCAGGAATACAAAAAATTTAAACTTGCAGAAGAGATCCAGAGCCACTGGAGCCAGTGGTGAGAATCTCATTTGTTCCCATGTACCTTCACTTGGGTCTGAATGCATGGAATAAAATAGCAGGAGGCAAATCCTGACTTTTTTATTCCACTCTTACTCAAGCAAAACTCCTGCTAATGTCAGCTAACGTCCCCCTTGTTCTAGGGGAACAAGGGCAGTGCCTGGTGTGAATAAACTGATCTAACGCGTCTTTATTCAAAGCCTTCTCTCTACTCATCTCTCCCCAGACAATGAAGGAATCTGCCCACTCAGGGACAGAAGAAACGTCTCTAGGATTTGGTCATAACAATGCAGGAAAGTTTGTCACTTCCTAACAGAGCAAGTTTTTCTTGGATTTCGTAATTCCTCTTCAACTGCTCTTGATATTTATATACTTGAGCATTACAAGTAGAAGGAAAGAGAATCCTGGACATTCTTTGACAAGAATGAGGTTACCCGCTGGGAAATAAAAACTTGCAAAAGCCACTTTGCTGTTCTGATTTTTCTGATGAAAGAAGCTAAGCTAAGATACCGAGGAATTTGCTGGCTTTCCTGTTGGCGACATCAACAGTCTTCCTGCATTATAAATAACTTTTTTTTTTTTTTTTACATTAGTTGTACAACTCCCCTGAGCTTAAAATACTCTGTGCTTATGAAGGCTATGATAACCTGTCCATCCCCGTGAGCATGGCAGCACAACGGCACGTTCTGGGTAATACAAGCTGTTCTGCACCAAGCAATAACAGCCATGCCGGGGGCTCTGCAGAGCCAGAATCACAGACTGGAGGGGGCTGGAGAACCCTCTGGAGATCACCCAGCCCCCTCCTCCCTGCCAGAGCAGGGTCCCCCAGAGCAGGGGGCACAGGAACGCCTCCAGGCGGGTTTGGGATGTCTCCAGAGACGGAGACTCCACCACCTCCCTGGGCAGCCTGGGCCAGGGCTCTGCCACCCTCAAGGGAAAGAATTTTTTCCTTATGTAGAGACAGAATTTCCAGTGGAGCAGAAGTCAGTCCAGGGGCACTAAAATCAAGGAAGGGGGCAACTGAGTCCCTGAGACTCAGCAGGGGGGGACTTTGCCCACGTTGGGTGAGGGTCTGGCCGTACCCTGGCAAACACACACCGCAGCTCCGGCAGCATCCCCTGTCCCAAAGGAGAACCGGCAGACGGCACCTCCAACTGCTGAGGACTCGGGTGGTGGTGCTGGTCAGATAGGAGCTGCGCTTCGGTCCTGAGCCACTTCTGTCAGCACCCAGCAAAGCCACAATCCTGACCGCAGCCGTCTCCAACCTCTTCAGTACGAAAGGAGTAGGACACAGAGACAGCATCAGCTTTCATATGCACCCACATGTCAAAACCAAATTGATCAGGAATAAAATACTCTGATGTAACTTAGACAAACATTCAGAACTGCTTATGATACACACGGAAATGACAGACCCAGGGAAAAACTGTACCACATTTGAACTTCAAAGCCTTTTCTCCCGCTTAGTTCCTAGCTGCTTGCCAAGAACCGGTAAGGCCGTAGATCTGGGTTTTCTCTGTAAGAGCTGTTGATGGTTACTAGCGCTTAAAACTATTTAGGGAGACGGTGTCTCTGCAGTCATTAGGCTCATTAGGCTGCTTTTCAGGCCCAGAAGCAGCTCTCCAGAGCAAAACTATCTGAACTCAAAACTTAGACCAGATAATACTTGGCTTAAAAATATTAATTTGGGGAGTGGGGAGGGGAGTTAATGAATTTCACACTCACGAAGTGCTATCAGATTTTGGTGCCATCTGCTTATGCTTAAGACAGTTTCCAAGGCAGCTTTCCTGCTCTGCGTCAAGCCTCTCCCGGTGAGAGACCGTGCACGAGGGAGAGGGGTAACCTCCCTGCTTGGCCTCCCAGGGGAGCCTGGATCAAGCATTACAGTCTGACGCTGAATATATGTGCAGTCAATTTATAAATAGCAACAGCTTTTAACTACTTTGTGGAGGGAAAGGGTGAAATGAAATAGAATCAGAAAAAAATGGTACATCATGTGGCGGAACAGATTTGCACTCTTCTAAAGACAATTTTGCATTTGTTCTGCACTGTAGTCATTTACTCTCTATTAATCCTAAAGCATAACAAATTCATAGAGGAATTACTTCACTCACCAGAGAGAAAGCAACAGAACAAGCAACATCCTAGCACCAACATAAGGCGGAAAGCAGCAAGCACATAAGGCAAGTTACTGCACAGTTTGGAAGGAAGTAGCATAGAATTGCTCTCATTAGAGACTACTCAGGACAACAGAACCCGCTTCCAAAATGGCCACGAGCCGCTGCTTGTGTAAAGTCACGGGACACACGTCCCAGCTATTTGTCTGCATCAAAAGGCGGAGTATCTCTTGGAACAGAGTAAAGCACCAGCTCAGAGGGGAGTCATTTTCTGAATGGTACGATTTACGAGAGCGTTCCTCCGAGATCGTCAACGCAACCGTCACCTCCCCTGACACCGCAAAGCTTGTGAGATCTGACGAGATCGCACAGCCCCACGAGGGCAGAACAGGGGTTAAAGGCCTTCGAAGAGACACAGCTGAAAACACCAGTCCGATGTCAGCGCAAACCCCAGTAACAGCATTTATAAACTCACATTTGCTGTGATGACGCTGGAATGTAGAAGCTTTCTGTTTTGGGAGATTTTTTGCATGTTTTCCTACAGTTCCAACTGACACCCAGCTGACATTACACTACAGTTTCAGTCTCTGCTTTTGCTGGGACGCATCTCTTCTGGTCACTTCACACACACCCGTGGTGCTCTGCAAGACTCTTTCTCAGCACTATATTCTAATGTTGTACACGTGCTCCTAAAGTTATGTATATTCACAAAACTAATGGCAACAAAAGACATAAACACATCCCACAACTATTTATTACATCAAATGTCCCTCAAAAGTCAAAGGATCCTGCCCGATCATTCACCCATCCTAAAGTCCCAAGAAATCTGACCCTTGAGGCTATCGAGGCTGTGCAGCTGTCCCAAGTTTAACAGACAAGTGGTAACGGGGTCCAGCACTGCCCAGTTCAAGAAAATCAGCAATCCTGGCCCTAGGCAGCTTACAGCACAAAGGATTTTGATAAAGACACGGTCTCAGCTCATGCGAAAAGGACAACACAAAGAACTTGTGATGCCCTGCACTGGTGGGGCGCAGGCGCTACATGTTATGTCGTGTCCTTCATGTATTTTTGGAAGGTGGGAGTGAGAATGTCCATTTCTGGAAGAAATGGAAAAGAAGCAGCAGCTCTGCAGAGATTTGCTTGGAATTTTGTGCACGATGATTTCATGGAGAGCTTTCTGCTGTTGACCCCAGGTGGTACATACATAACTCCTCCAGCGCAGAATGCACACAAACCTTATCTGGAGACATTAAAGAAAGCTGCTTGACATTGAAAATCAAATTGATTTCTTGCCAAGATTTCACAAGGGCATGTGTGACAGCAAATGACATGCTTAAGCCTTGCAAGAAGAAAATAAACATGTCCGATGCAAACCCCATCAGTTTCTGTGCCAGCTTGAATTATGCACATCTGTACTGATTTGACACCCAGCTTGCTTGGCAGCAGAGGCAAAGTGTGTGTTGCCACAAGCTGAAACAGATAAATAGGGTAGAACAGTCCTCGCTGCCTTATATAAGGCTGCAGAGAAATTTGCTCACAGTTTTAAGGAAACAGTGTCCAGGCTCTTTGTTTCTCACTTTCCCATTTGATAACCGTTGCTTGGAAAGGCACTGCTGCTGCCCTCGGACTTTCCCTTTGACTTCTTTTTCCTTCTGTGCTACATAGGGACCACTTAGCCATCAGAAAACTGATGGCCACCTTCCTTCTTATAACTAGGATAGAATTTCAAGTCAGGCAGAAACAGCCTTTTTCCAAAAAGCCAGCAGTTTAGTGTGTGATGTGCTCTGATGGGTAAGAACACCTGAAGCTCCCAGCCCTGCTCCGTGTCTGGCTGAGCCGGCACTGGAACAGAAGGCTGCCCTATCCAGAGGGATTCCTGCCATTAAACTCTAGGCCCTTTGGGGGTCCCTCTCACCGAGTGCCTTCTCGTTTCCTGGAAATTCGTGTTCCTGTGTGAAATGAGGTCAGCCATCTGAACTCCAATTTTTAAACAGAAGCAATGGAAACAGAATTGCTCGCTATCGCCCTGCTGTGCGGCACAGGGTCTGATCCCTCGGATGTCATTTCTCTTGAATTATTTGTCAAATCAGAGTGTAGACTCTTCAGGCCAAGCATCATCCTTTAACATGAGCACATCTCATGCCCCGCACATGGGGACCGCTGGCTGCTGGGCTGCTATAGATATCGCTGCCTATTTCACTACCTGGTGAACAGAAACCAATGTTTCTTTAAGTCCCTGCGCACCTCCATCCACCAGAGATTAATGTAACTGCCACCTCCTGCCGTGCATTTTGCCATATTAACATAAAGTTTCTATTGCACAGCAGTTTGATCCATTTGTGTTTATTTAACTCCTGTGTTCTGACAGAAGAAGATGGAGAATGTGCATAATTAATAATGACCCAAGCAATCTCACTTAATGCCTGTTCTGAAACCCCTGACTATCCTTGTTAACTAACGACATCTATAATAGTGTCAGACAGGTAAAAGACTCCTTTACTCTGCTGAGATATTATTCACCTGGGAGTATCAATGGGTGTTTTTCAGCCCCAGCCATTAGCTGGAATTGCTCAGGTCATTCATAAAACTTCTTTTACTTTTCACCAAGGGAGCACAAAAGCAGGGCTGGAGCAGAAAGCCATGCATCGGGATGAATCTACTTTTATATAGATACTGCCACAGTCCTCCTGTGCCGTCACCAAGGCAGAAATTGGGATAATAAGAGTTCTCCCCATAACAAGCCGTTGTCCTGACAGCTTTGGAAAGATCAATGACTCACGAAGTGCTCCCACCAAGCTGTGCTTGCTGCAGAGGGTTACCTTCGTCCTCGGGACCTCGCTCTGCCCCTTCCAAAGACGACAAACCCTTCTGGCTGCCGGCGGGTCCCTGCGCGGTGCTGGAGGAGCATCCACGGCGTCTCCAGACTCCCGGGTCTGCTGAGACCAGCCCCGAGTTCGAAGCCCAGTCCGTGCGATCTCAGCCCAGACTGCCCATCGCACCGCCTGCTTTGGCTCAGCTTCCCTTTGAATTAAAAATACTCTGCTGCACAGGACTAATCACACTGCCAGCGAATCTCCGAGCTGTAGCCGGCGCATTAGGAGAGAAGCTGCTTTAACTCTTGTCCCAGCTTATTATGCAGTGAGCCTTAGCTGCCCTTAAGCATTTAGTCTGTACCAACACTATTTTTATTTCCATTTACTAGCAGTTTTGCAGGGATTTAAAGACCGTGCTCCTTGTGCATCTCTATTACAGAGCATCAAGAAACAGGGAAACCGTGAATTTTAAGGTCAGAAAGCTGAAGGAGACCAGGTTTAGCTTTCTGTTTGCTCAAAGAACTGATTCAGCCCAGTCTTTAGGAGCAAAACCTTCACAGGTTTTTCCTCACCGAGGTGCTCCTGGCCTAGGCAGACCTTTGAGCACATGGATAATGGGTTTGGGCTTCTGACCCTGCGGCAGCCCATGCCACCAGCCCACAGCTGTCCCAGGCAGGGGCGCAGGCAGGGGTGCAGGCAGGGGTGCAGGCAGGGGCGCAGGCAGGGGCGCAGGCAGGGGTGCAGGCAGGGGTGCCACACCGATTTCAAACAGGCAACAGCCCCCTGGCCATAAGGTGCTCTTTAAAGAAGCTGTGGGAGATGTGAGGCTCTGAATGGGCAAAGGCTTGATTTCCTCCGACGAAGTAAACTTGTAATTCCTAATATCAGAACAATCCCGTTTGCCAAATCAGATGAAATGGTTGTAACAGGGGCTAATCAGATTCTACATTAATGAGAGAAAATATGAAGCTAATCAACACCCAGGCAGGTCTCTAGGCTGCAGGCCTATTAAACTTCATAAAAAATTAATGACTGAAAGAGCAAAATCATTTGTAAGGGGTCTCCAGTGGCAGTGGAAGCGTCTCGAGTACCGTTCACCTCTCATTACACTGAATTAGCCTCACTTTCCAACCCCAAACACCAGCTACCGAGCAGCGGCTCCTGCTCAGCCCTGCAGAGCTCTGTTTCAAGACAGTCCTGACATATTTACCCATCCTCCCTCCCTCCTTCCCTCACACCTTCTGCTCCACTTCCATGATGGCTTTTTCCATTTTAATTAAGGAAATTTGTACTGCGGCAGCTCCTGGGCAATACCTTTGTTCCTGGAGGGCTGCGGGTCCCCACGGGGCGGCTCCGGCGGTGGCTCCTGGGGTGGCACCTGCGAAGAGGGACGGGATGGGGTCAGCACAGGGAGAGCAAGAAAACCTGCCGCCACTCCACTGGTCACTTTGGTTTCAAGATATTTTCCTGTTTGTTTTCAAATGTCTGCAAGATGGCTCTGCAGACACTGGGCTCCCGTCGGAGCTACTGGAATTCAGTCTCAGTGCTGGCAGTTTCCCACCGCCAGCGGGTTATGAATTACTAATAAGACACAAAACTGTAGATCATAATACAATGAACTGTACAAAAGTGGAAACAAGGCAGGTTCTTCTGGCTTACATCTGTTGAACAAAATGGAGACTCCACTGATTTCAGCTGTTCCAGTCAAGTATCGATAAGACAAGCGAAACCTGCCTGGTCCAGTCCTTTTTCTCACAGCATTGTTCGAGTTCCCATGTAATTGCAAGGTTGTGCACAACAGATCACTTAAAGGGATCTTCTGTATTCAGTGTTGCGGAGGTAAAACAATCATTTATTAGATATTTTTTGGCTGGCAAAACAAAAGACCATTAGAGCACATCTTAAATATTTAATGCGCTATGTAAATTAGATGTTTAAGTACATATCTACTTCAGTGAAAGAAAAGTAGAGGAGGTGCATTACAAAGTGTGAGAAAGACATCTGGAGGATTCAATAATCATTGTTTCGGTATATGTGTCTCAGAAGACCCAGAGGTTTTGATCTGAAATATCTTCATGCCTGAATGGTTGTCAGGGGCGTAGTGCCGGTCCTATTTATAACCTGGTGCAGCTGAATTAAGCCCCTCTTGTTTCTTAATCAGGTTACAGGAGACTGTCGTTTATGTCTTCAGTATTGAGACGTTTCATTTTCTCTCCTTATGTGGTGTTGCAGTACATTAGTGGGAACTCATTGCGGTAATGAACCTGCTTTGAGAACGCAGGTCCCACAGCTTATCAAGGCCTAATCTTTGCACATTGCACCAGAGACAAGGGCACATTCCCTGCTGCCTTGGACGCTGCAAAATCATTTACCTCTGGGCAAGTAAGTGTACGTTTCTGCCACGCTGGTGTTGCAGCAGCTGAAATGCGCTTTGCTCTCAGCTCACAACGGTGCATGACGCTGCACGAGACGCAGAGCAACGCAAAACATGTTTTCTCCTACCTGGCCATACTGAAATCCCATGAATTTGCTTCAGGAGCAGCGCAGCAGAGCAGTGAGTACCACACAGCGTTACGGTAGTTTGAGCTGCAGGATCCATATTGTGTTCCTATATATTTATCTAGGCAAATGAGCTGTGGTTGCAGTGTGAGCCATGGCTGGGTGAGATACAAACTAAACTGGAATTATGGATACACCTCCCCTCTTCCTTCCCCTAAAAGGCCTGGGACAAATTCTTGCCTGGCAGATGAGCGCTCTCAACTACAAAGTTCAGTTGCAATTAACTTCTGCAATTAAACTGCACTGCTATCTAAAGTTATTATATATCTGTGCCGTCGATGTGTTCCTCCAGCACTCATTCACTTTAAAATATTTTGGATATTATTGAGTAACAGAGGTGGGATCCACCTGTCCACGGAAATACTGAGAAACCTCTCCTTTAAAAAAAAAAATGTAACTGTGATTTATTATCCATTGTAGCCGGACTGACTCTGAGGGTGGGAAGGTGGATGTGCTGGATTCAAAAAGGATGGAACAAAGCAGGTGGGAACCGGTGGAGGGAGCTTTTGATGACCACAGAGAGAATACAACATCATTAAGAAGATAGATGCAGCTCTTCCTCTAATTTATTGTCTACATTGTCTCTTCCAGGATCACATTGTCTGCAGGGCAGAGGAAGGGGCCGTGTGATCATGCATGAAGTCAGGCAGCAGAACGGGTGCAAAGAGCTCTGGAAAAAGGAAATAAATCAACTGCTTTGGTATCTTGCATTCTTAACTTTTTCAGGCAGAGCATATTTATTGCTGAATCTCATCTTGTTACTAATATTCAGTTAGAATGTAGTAAGTGAAATCAGCTCGTTAGAAATCCAGGCAATGTATTCACGTGGTTTTTTCTTCTCTTTTGGGAATCCTCTCCTGTGTAAATAAGATACATAATAACCCTTCTCTACATTTTACACATGTGCGCTGCTTTTCAGCCATAAATGTCACAGTGCTAGCATAATTATCCCCATTTTCCAGAAGCAAAAAAGAATCACAGAAGGGTCTGATCCACAAATATTAGATGTGACAGATAAATTTGGATGCCCTTGTAGAGTGCAATTTCCAGTCCTCCCACCATCTCCTCTAAAATAAGGAGGAATTGCTCAGGCAATGGCTTCAAAACACCCAATGCCTACAGTTAGGCTGAGATTTCCAAACTAACTCAGAAGACTGTTTACAGTTGGATGCTCCTGCATTTGAAAAAACTAAAACTTGGGTTTGCATCTGAAGGGGGATCTGGGTTCTTGAGAAGATCTCATCTTCATCTTGAGGAAATCCTGGCACATGCACTCTTGGAAATAAATCAGTGGAAGGACACTCAATTCTTGGAAAACTGGATGACAAGGTATTTTCTGTGATCTGAGAGCAGCAGGTCTGGGACAAGGGCTCTCAACTTGCAGAACCCTTAGAAGGATGTTCCAAGCCGTAAGTGTTTCAGGGAGCATACGAAAGGGATTTTTTATTTGTATTTACGCACTTTGTGAAGTCCATCAGCTCCTGCTTGGCACATACAAGCGCTCGCACTGCACAGACAGACAGTTTAAATGCAAAGTGTGTTCTCAGGGTACACCAGCCACTACAGCAAATTAAAGGCCATTAAATGCTGCTCTAACCTGAGCGAGTCCCTTGGGCGCTGCCGAATGCCACGACCAAGGCTGGGCTGGGGGCAGCTCCCACCGCTGGAACCTGCCTGAGCTGCCATCTTCCCTTTCCAACTGAGAAGGACAGAGCCAGGGCGCTGCAGAAAGGCCTGAGCACGGTAAAAATCAGGCTTTGGAGATGATACAGTGGCCAAAACATTAATCCTGCTCAGGGAAATCTGACAATGTTTTTTTAAAAATCCACCCAGAGCACAGACGACAGAGAACATGCAGACAGTAAGGCACAACAGAGCCCAGAAACTACTCAGCAAGACACAGTCCCTCCATGCTCCATCTATCCCTCAAGGACCTACCAATTTTCAGGTGACAGTGCCATAGATTTAGCTCCATTTAATTTCTGAATTTACACAAAGACGCTGTAAGTGATTGTGATTTTCCAGTGGAAAAATAAGGTCTCGCTGTATCTAACCCTCTGAGTATTTTAATCTTTAAATCAATAAAATCCATTAAACAAATTGCTCTGCCCCCTTTCTCCATGCATCCCATCCAAACTGAGCGGGTTTGCCATTATTTATTTATTTTGAAGCATGTTTCACAGCTCTGATGATGGATTGAGCACTTCTGCTGGTGCAGCTCAGCTGCCGAAGGGTTGCAGCAAAATCACAGTTTCAAACTTTGAATGGAAACAAATGGCCTGTAAATGCAGTGCTCAAGAGGAAAAGACACTCCACAAAAAGCCTGAAATGTTTATAGATTTTAGGCTTCATGCTCTGTATGTGCAAATCAGAAGTAATGATTAAAAACAGCTCTTCTCTTTGGAAAGGTTAAGTGTCTCATCTCATACAAAGGAACTCTGTGTACCAGCACTCTTAAATCCTGGAGTGAGATCAAGTGCGTGTAGTCTTGATAGCAGAATATTTAGTGATAAAGAATGAATATCAGGGAGGATTGAAAATATGGAGAGCAGGCAGATGTGCTGCAGCACTTGGAACTGCATTGACAAGGATGAGTCGGAAATTCACCCAATAGAGAACATGAAAAAACAGAAAAACAGTTGGAGATTCATGTGTGTAGGTGAGGGTGCATCTTTACCATGCTGAGGAGATAAAGGGATGAAAATATTTCCCACCCCTTCTTGCTAGGAATTCCTGCTCGGTCTGGGTACGGACTGAGAAACAGGCAAAATCTCTTGGGAACCCACATGTTAACGTAACGGTGGTTAGGGACGTCACTGTCCGCGGGTTTGGGGAGGCAGCAAGAGCCCCTTCGTTTGTCAAGGCCAGGGTGAAGACCAGGGGCAGGTCTCTCAGACACAGCCTCCGGGGCAGGCTTATTGATGAACTTTGCCTGATCTTCAGAGGCTCGCAAATTACGAACGGAATATTTCATAACATACTTTAAAAGGACTGTGGGTCTAGGATCTCACTGACACTGCAGAAAGACGCTATGCACAAGTGTCAGACTGGAAGCAGTAGGAGATTTTTCTCTCTGTGTATCACCCCGTTTCACACCCAGCACAGGATGAACTGGGGAGAGCCCTGTATGTCTAGTGAGAAATATTTTTCTTACTGGTCTGCTGGAGCTAATGAGATAGTTTTCTAAATTAAGTCTCTAAACATGACATCAAGCAGAATGGGGAGGAGAGTAAAGGGGCTGGCAAGACTCCATAATTAATTTTCTGACATTTGGAGAACTGTGACATTGGGTCTTATCTGTCTGTGATGAAATACTCCACAGCCCTAAGGCAACTGATAGTATTTAACCAGTCTTCTGATATCCAGACAAATAACAACTTATTATGTCTCAGACTCAACAGAAGGACACAAAAAAAAAAACCCTCAAGGGCTTAAAATTAAAGCATTGAAGCATATTTGGCATATTGTCATTATAATAGGCAGGGTTAAAACATTAAGTTTGGGCTCGTTTACAGGCCAGCACTCTGTGTCTCCTGCTTCGGATGGTCTGGAGATGTCAGAAGAGACGCTCTGTTGGCATGAGGAAGGGGAAGCGATGGGAAGGCAGCATGACCTGCTGCAGAACACGGAGAATCAGCAACGGAGTCTGGAGCCTGGGGCTGTGGATCCCTGGTGTCTGCTGCTGGGAGAGGAACTGTCTTCTCTTGCCTGCGTTTGGGGTCCTCAGAAGGGACCCTGAAAGAACGCACAGAAGGGCATGGGCCAAGCAGGTCTCTCCGTGGTCGCTGGTCCAGCATTCACTGCAGAGACTTCACACAGGCAGGACCACTTGCCAGTGGAATTGGCCATGCCATTTGATTTTTCTGTTTCCCCGTAGGAAGAGGGGAGCAAGAGGATAATGCTTTCTTTGTCGGTCTTGTCTGTATGGATTAAGATCTCTTTGAGAGCAGATCTTCTCTTAATGAGTTTAACACAAAGGCATCTTGCACCAACAGTAGTGCTAAACCACAGAGGAACTGTTTGGGTTCCTATTTAATAGAAAAAAAACCAAACAGCAAGTGCCAAGAGTTTGTACTTGGTAGCTATGTGCAGTCAGAACTCGATGATGAGAACCAGCCACCCCAGCCACCAACGGGAAACGTCCCTCCTCTGGCCACAGGACAGATGCCAGCACACGGGAAACAAGAAGAGGTTTTGTGAAGGATCCTTCATTTTGACTTCCTGAATGGGCAAAAAGCAGAAAATCTAGGAGTACAGTGAACCCATTTAAACAGTGTTTAGCAAGATAATTGCAGCAGCTAATTGCCAAATAATAATAAAAAAACATCTTGAAGTTTGCTAATGGATGGGTTGAAATACTGTAATTCTTAACAGATAGCAATTAATACAGCTTGAGTACCCAATAAATTAAGAGACCTCATCTATTCTGTACTGGAAGCACATGATGACATATTATATGATGACAGCTCTGGCTTAGAAAACAGATATGTCTGGAATTCTTTTGTTTTTATGAGGACAGACAGACGTTCTCTAGTGGAAGCTAACTGAAGTTAAAGCCCTTTTGTAAACAGTTTGCAATCCCTGTATTCATTAAAGTCAAAAGAAATTGTGCTGTTAATCAAGTCTTCATTTTAAAAGGATCAGAACTGGACCTGTCCTATAGCCCTCTCTCTCTCCCCACTTTTACAATAAACACTGATCAACCTCGTGTAAATTAAAGCCTAAATTTGGCTTTCTTTTTAATTTAGTTCAGTTCAGCTCTGGCCTTTTAGCCACAGTATCATTTACAAAGTGTGAGCAGGAGATTCAAGAGTAAATTTTTTGCTGGTTTTCCTTTGCTCCATGATGCAGGGTATAAAGCTTTTCTTCTCACAGAGTTCTATTTGCATAAAATATATATATTTGCTTGTACCACCTGAGGCTGACAGCATATGAGCACACGCCACACTCGGAAATAATTTTACTCCAAACCGAAAATCATTAATATCTCAGGGGGCGGGGGGTGTTTGATTTTCAAGGCCATTGTCTCAAGCAGTGTCACGTAGCTTCTTCACTGGGAAGCAAACTTGAAAAGCAGGCTATTATAAGTCACATGTTTCTGAAATTCCTCAGTCTCGGGGTCCTTGACATCACGATGTGTTACAGCTGACGTGCTCTCACATGGCACACTACTTAAAAACATTTGATCAAGCTTCTTTATTCATTCTAAAGATAGAGCACAAAATTTTCTCTCTTCATAGAAAAGAACGCACTTACAGAAAGGGTAAGTGGACAAAGCACCGAAGGCAAGCATCACTCCTTGGGCTACGCGAGCCATGCCATCGGGACTGGGCTCTGTTTCACGGCAGCACACACACATCTGCCTCCCCCCAAGATGCAGCATGAACTGTCAAAACCATCTGAAACCAAGGAAAGTCTACGGAGGAGTTTGGAACTGTCGCTACTATCATTTCTCTGCTGTCATTGCTCTAAAAATGAGTATTTTCATAACGAAGCCAAAGTGTGGTTGTAATTTGTTAATAGCTGAGAGCGGCAGCGTGGCCCCGGCTCGGTGTGATGCTAAAAGGTGGTGTCGGTAACCTCAGCCCCTGAGCGCCAGCAAGGCACGACATGGTCCCCCGCTGCTCCTGCTTGGGCCCTGTTGGCTCACACAGTCCATTTATTTCTTGAAAATATTTCCATTTTAATACAAGGGCACCAGCAAAGAACGCACATAGGATGGATGCGGCTGGTCCTCAGGTTGCAGAGACAGCCAGACCTTTGCTCTTGAAATGTCTTCTGCCGATTTTCATCCTCTCGATCATCCACCTTTTAAATGCCTCATTGGACCTGCTCCAAGTTACAACCTCAAACATGCTTGTGTTTGACGAGAATCTAAACCTAATCTCCAAACCACCCAAAATACTAGTTGTATTAAGTTGATAGGGTTTTTTAATTTAAAAAAAAAATGTGTGGCGTGGGAAGAGATTTTCAAAGAGATAGTCTTTCGCTGAAAGGTTAGAACAAGCTCAGTTACGCTCAGTTGCTACCACTCTCTGAAATTAAAGGTTAAATTTAGCCAAAATAGGGAAGCCGTGTCTTCCACCAGCGAGCATTCAATTGCAGTGACATAACAATGCCACAAGAGCAATTTAATTCCTGGCATATTTAGAGGTGGCATTAGGGAGTCTACCAAGGTAGCAATTTTCTAGATAATCAACCTAATGTCTTCATTCTTAGTGCATTTATATGTGTAAGTTAATTAGGGGAGTTAATTTTCACAAATGGCAGAAAATCTGCATTTTCCAGTAAGCTCCGTTTCATGCCAGTTCATGATTCCAGGTATCTGTGAAAGATAACCTGCCGTTCCTCTCCCTTTCCCGAACCAGCCCGCATCGGGAGCAGGCTCCGTGGATGCGCAGGCGGGTTCCTGGTGCTCGCGCTGCCGAATTCAACTACTCGCTGGGGGCAAAAGGACAACTTTCCCTACACCAGATTGCACCGTTGCGGAGAGCACTGATCGCAGCCCCTGAAACTGCAGCATCCGTCCCCGTTACTTACCACGGCCAAAGGGCAGAGAGAAACTTTTGCCAGTGAAAATAAAAAAATGGAAACAGAAGGTAAGTGACCTTTTTTTTCATGTCATTTCTAAACAGTCAAGTGTGCCACACTTCTGCAAGATCAGTGCGAATCACTAGGGAACCGGGATGGATATGGATCAAAATTACTGGCAGTAAATGTGGAATTGCAAAAATTCATCTCGAGGGGTGGCAAAATGTCTCCATTGTTTAAACGTAAGCTCCCCACTGCAACCCCATTACAGGGCGCTGTGCTGCAGAGAAAAATCCTAAAAAGTAGCTCTGGATGACTTCACAATTGTCTCAAACCTTTATGCTAAAATTCTGTAAAAAGGATAAAAGCAGACAGTGATATCTGGCCTCAGTGAAGCAAAAGGGAATTTTAACACACGCTTTAAAAAGCCCAGAATTTCAAACAGAATCTGTAAAAGTTAAATTGCTCTGAATAGCCATGCTGTATCTCCAAATTTAGCAGGGCTATCTGAGTCCACAGCAAGTGCACATGTATTAAAATAATGACTACTTTCCACTTTTTAAAAGCATTAATGTCTTCAGTTTAAAAAAGAAAGCATTTTTGTTGATTGCTTTTACACGTGTCCCTCTGAGGAGCTCTCGGCACCGCTCTCTCCTGTCCTCCTTTCTGCTCGGCTTCCGCATATTTTCCTCCATGTGCCTCCTTCAACCCCACTTTATTTATACTCGGTTTTATCTAAGTACAAGCCAACTCAGAGCAAAGGCAGAGGGCACAGGACAATGGGGCCCGTGGCCGTGAGGCAATGCCGTGAGGGCAAATACGCCTTTTAAATTACACGTGAAACGTGAGCCATTTCCTACTGCTGGTGTGGGGCCAAAACTCCCCTTTCCTGCACCCCAAATCCATCCACCCAAAGAGGCCGAGCCCCAGCGCGGGGAGGACGGTGTTTGCTCTTCCTGCGCCAGATGAGAGATGCAAAGGTGCAAACTCACACGAAGGCAGGAGGGAGCAGGGAGAAAAAACTGTATTTCTCACCCGATTGTGTGAATCATAGAATCATAGAATGCAAACTGCTGGTCTCTCCACGGCAGTACAGACACCCCATATTTTGTGTTGTGACACGCTGATCTGCCATTATGTTTTGTGGAGGCAATAGTGGAAGAAAGGAACATATGGAAACTTTGATTTCCACGTTTACACTACGCTTGCTATCACGGTTTTACATCCAACTAGTTTTTTCAACATGAAATTTAATTATCTTCTAAGCATTTATAATCCACCCATCCCTGCAGTACCCAGGTGCCAAACACAACAATTAAAAAGAACGATTGCTTCCCACGAAAGGGCCAATTTCCTGGTCCTTCTCACGAGGACCAGCCCTTGCTGCGCCTGCAGGAGGCAGAGGATTTACAGGAAGGGAGCTCTGCTGGCGCGGGGACGTCACCAGCTCAGCGCAACGCATTTAACGTGGAGAGATGCTGGAAAAGGGTCTGCACCCGGAAAGCAAACATTTCACTGGGAAAAGAACGTGTCTGGAACGTGCCTATTGCAAACTGCTAGTAAAAATGTTTTTAACTTACTTGCTCACCCGCGCCGAGCTGCCCTGCTACCACCACATGGCAGATCCAACACCACCTGTAACAGAAGGAAAGACAATAACTTTAGATTTTGCTAAACCTTACAGGGGACAATTTCATGTGCTTTGGCAACTTAAAACACCATGCATATTTGCCTTCTAATTAGTCAGCTACCGCCTGTGCACAGTGACAGCCTTACGGATTTGGGGAGAAATAGTCCGGGTGGAAAGCAAGCGGCAGAACAGCCAGCACCTGATTTTAGGGAAGTTATTACATCTTAAGGTGACGGATTGGCGCTTGCCTCAGACGTGCTGGAGGAGAGGATCGGGAGCTGGCACGGCGGCCAGCAGGCAGCTGCACCGCAGTTTGCACAGCTTTCCAAACCCTCCCACCCCTCCGCTCTCTCTAACACCGTTTCCTATACGGCAACATGGAAACCATGGCAAGAGGGGAAATAAAAGCAAGAGCGTGACACATTCAGCAAGAGACTGAGAGCTACTGCTTTCTTACGGTGCTGTAAAACAGGAGGGATTAAGTACAGTGCTAGGCTCTTTTATATATGAAATATACATTTTTAAGCTATCTATTAACCTAAGTTAGCCTTCAATTAGATCAGTAATGCTTTGAGGGAAGAACTGTTTCTGATGTATGCTTATACTGAATAATGAAAGATTAGCCTCCAGGTGCTACAACCCTATCAATAATAAACATTATTACTAAATAATAGCCACGAAGACTTGGAGTTAATATTTAAAATGGGCATGAGACCAAGAGCATGCCCAAGCACATTTCACGCTTATTTTAATTGCCACAAGACAAATAGAATGAGGATGGATGTTCACTCAAAAGGGTGTGATTCTGTTTTGCTGAAGCACTCAGATTTTAGTGCGCTATTGTCAAGCCTATTTGGAGTAAATTGTGGGTAGAATTGCAATGAGAGATGTAGTTGCCTAGCAAAGGTCTAAGATTTCCATTTAAAATTAATGTGAACTGTTTCTCTGAATCTGACATATGGGCTTTGAGAACCCCTGCCAAGATGTCAAGAGCTAGAAAGCTCCCCCTCTAACTCCCAAAAAATGCTGGAGGCAACTTTCTCCTGGTATTTTGGCATTTGGCTCAAACGCAAAACAAAGAGACAGAGAAACCCTCCTGCCGTGGAGCTGCACGATTCGGTCAGTTTAGGGAGCCACGAATAATGCGACGGCTCCGGTGAAACGTCAGCTCTGCTCCCCCCTGGGCCCGCGGCTGAACCTGCCCGCGGCGTGTCCACCCCGCAGAGGTGGCTTTGGGAGCCTCCTCATCCTCTGCCCCCCAGCGATCTCATCCGCCAGCGTAACCCCCCCGTGCCCCCTCCTGCGCTGGGGGGCTGTGAGGAAAGCTCCGTGTCCCTTCCGATCAGTGAAGCGGGGGCTCCGCTGCCCTGACAGCCCTTTGACACCCCTCACAGGCAAGCAGTCGATGGCTTGTCTGAGCAACCCGAGCTCCTGGCCGAGGGACGGTGGCACATCAGACAGATGAGGGTGGCACAAAACACCACCAGAGCTTTTGGCTCTTCTGAAATTCAGATCACACCCACTGCCTTACCCTGTGAGCAGAAAAGAAAGGAGAAACAATTGCTGTGGGGGCGTGACAGATGCATGGTCTGTGGGCAAAGTGTTGGCATAAAACTGGCGCCAAAAGGAGATTTGGGAAGTGCTCAATTCTTACGGGAAGGGCAGCCATTAAGTACCTCGTGGGGCAGATAGATGGAGGAAAAGCATACTCCCATTTAATCCCTTCCCAAACCTCCCAGCTATTTCAAAGGCTTTTATTACGACCTTTTGGAGACCCCAGGTTTTGTCCGGAAGATGGGCTTGGCTGCTGGGAGATGCTCTCCTGACCCAGGCAAACTGCTGCGTCCCCAGGCAGGTCCTCCTGCAGCTGCCGCTCTCTGCATCACCGCTCCCACCACCCTCCTACATCCTTCCTCCTCCTTTTCAAATCCTCCAGCTCCCCACATCCCTGATTTACCTCCCCTTCCATCAGATCAGCTTCTGATCTAGACTTTCTGGGATACCCGAGCTGGCTCAGCACTTAGCAAAGATCGTTTCTCTTTAAACGAATTCCCCTTCTACTCCACTACAAAGAATACACACTTCTCTTTGGCTTGTTTTCGTCTTCTTTTTTTTTTTTTTTCTTCACATTTCCCAAATTATACCCTTTCTAATAAGTGTGAAACTCTTTTCAGTGAAATATGGTGGCAAGAAGGGTGAAATCTGCCAAGGGTTATACAGAGTCAAAGATTAAACCACCTCAGAAGGCAGCGTGGGGAAGGGGAACCGCAGAGGAGGGGGGGAGGGAGAAAATAACCATCAAAGCGTATGGAGGATAAACAATCAATTCTAAAATGTGAGAAAAAAGATAAAGATACTAAAACTGGCTCCAGAAAGACAGAAATGAATGCTCCACTTCCCACACCATCTCTAGGATGCCGAAGGAAGCTCACAGACAAACGAGGGAAGATGGCTTCTGGATGAAGACCCTCCTGTAAGAGACAGGACAGGCCACCCGGAGCCTCTTCCCCCGTCCCCAAACACCACCATTTCCCCAGGAGCTCTGGGACAGTTCGGCACGTTCCCGGCACGTTCCTGGCCGGCGAGGCACATGCTGGCCAGCCGCGCAAGGGACAGGCGGCTTTGTACAACTGCAACAACAAACAGAATCCCTGGTGTAGACTCTAAACTATTTGGGAGAAAAACTTCTTTTCGTTATATTCTCTATGAACGCAGCCGGACGTGGCCCTAATGTTCAGAGTAACCTTGTCAGAGCCTGTACCAGAGCAGTAAAACGCTGCCATAAACATGTCTAGTTTCCAGCCATTCCTTCTTTCGAAATGCAAACATTGCCTTTTACAGCTGAATCCATTCTAGAAGTGGGAGGAGAGAGAAAACTTAAACAAACAGAAAGATGAATCATGAGAAGAAAATCAGAAAATCCCAGTAACGCTCCTCCCGTGGGGCTGGATGCAGTACAGCTCCTCTCCCAGACCAACGCCGTCCCTCCCCGTCCCGGCAGCAGACGGGCAGCGCACAGGGCCTGGAGGAGGAACCTTCGAGGAGCTTCATATCCCTGTAAAGACAGGATCACGTCTGCCACTGGGTTGCTTTTGCTCCGGTTTGGCTCCTGTGGGAAGAGTCGGTGCTGAGCCATCAGCTCTCGCGCCAGCGCCAGCCACGGGCTTCCCAACCCCTCCACGATCGCTCCCTTCTCTGATGCTCAAAGCCAGCCTCGATGGCAGTAACACTGCCACTGATAGGGGCAATATAAATGGGCTTCTGTGCGAGGCTCGTTGTCACTTTAAGTGTATCTTAATTACACTGCGTAGTTCTGGGACCAAATTCCCTGGCTTTTGGATAGATCGGTGCAGCCGAGTGACACAAAGGCTGCACCGGAGACAACGCTCCCTGCAGAGACACAGCCTGTTCTGGGCACACCAGGAAAATATTTTCCGGTAATGGAAATAGTCTGGAAGAAGAAACAAAACATGCACACACACACAAAGATGTTGGCTTTTTTTGTTTAATCTGACTTGGAATATGCTGAATTGGTTCATTGTTTGCAGAGGAATCTGAGCAGAATTAATGATTCGCGCAGGCAGGAAGAGGCTCTGTTTTGCAAATGCAGTGGCCAGACATTCTCCAAGATCTGTAATCTAATTTAGCTTGGAGAGTTAATGATTTTAATGATTTGTTGTGATCTCAAAACAACTGTTAGGAGATAAATCTACATCATTAAACCTATTATGGTGTTTTGCTTCATTTAGCAAATGGTGTTTTTTGTTCAGAAGACGCCCACATTTTAAACAAGCAGAGAGGTCAGCTGCTGATGGTGAGGAACAATTTATTCCCAGCTCCCTCGGAGACTGAAATGAAAGGTGTCCTTGGGAAAAAAATAATTCTTCACAAATGTTATTGACTATTTTATAAACAGAGAGCTTTGCTTGCGCTGTGATGTGTGTCATTGTGTGAGTGTCTGTTACAAACCAGACAAGGGTTTTGAAGACAGCCATCGAGCTGATGGTTCAGGATCACTTGCTTTAAGATCCAGCTCCGTCTCAGGGAACCCCGCGGGGCTGCCGAGCTTGGGGAGCAGAGCTCACTACGGTTAAGGCAGTCGGAGAGCAATAGCAAGAGAAAGATGCCAACGCTGAGAAGCTTTCTAGCAGCTGTTTAGCGCTGGATGGGTGTTTCACGACGGGTCCATGTCCCACAGCACGGTGGGCGCCGAACCGTCCCCTTGCAGGGCATCTCCGTGGAGAAGGCAAAGTGCCACTAACGAAGCCCACGTCCTCTGGCCACCGTGCCAGCACCTCCCTTTCTCCTGCCACCGAGAGCCAGCTCAGGAAGGAAAAGTTTATCTAAGTCTGGTGCAAGGTTTAGCCCACAAAACGTGCATTTAATTCTCTTGAGATTGACTAATGGCGCTGCCAGTCTCTTACAAATATGAGGCATAATCCTTCTGTGCGCACAACCAAACAATAACGAACACCTGATACAAATGACTCAACTTGCATCATCTGTTACATTCGTCACGTAACGAGGGACAAAGCTTATGATGAAGCAAGGGCAAAGAGATGCAGCTCCGAGAAGTACCATCAGCGCAGGAGGAAGACATGTTTGGTTTTTTAGTTATAGCTTGTTTTTTTCCTAATTTGAAGCTTAGATGAAAGTTCAAGGTTATTTTGTTGTATTCAGACCTGTTCGGCCTCTACTCAGCACCGAGTCATTAGAGCTCGCTCTTTGTGAGCATTTTGGTACAGAAAACATCTGGCATTATACTCTAAGTCAATATACGTAAATGATACAAATACAGTTGAAAATGTGATGGCTTCATGATGACTGTGCCTGCCCAGGAGAATCCTAGCTGAAGATGCAGGGCTTTGTTTTGTGGGGTTACTCCCACGATTTTACTTTTTGCTGTGTGAAGCGAGACACTCCGTTCATGACTGTGACCACTATTCTTGTGCCAACTGTTGCAGCCGTGCCTGGCTGTGCTGTGATATTTGGAAACTACCCTCCAGGTAGAACAAATGTTGTTTTATTTGCTGGGTGGAAATTTGTTAAATAAATCATAGATTCATAGTGGCATAGGAAATTAGCAATAAGCTGTGCCTGGAAGGTTAGACATATTGTACTTCAAAATAAGCAGGAGGCCACTTTGCAATTCAAAAGAGATATATTGGGAAATGGGAAGGCACATCTGTTAATCATTTTTCCCAATACCCGAAAGGTTGTTAGCTGGAGTCCCAGCAGAGCCCTGGACCGACACCGAGTTCCTCCTAAATTAGCTCCAATGTCTTCTCTGCCCGGATCCGGCTGCCAGAAGAAAAGCTTGGGAGCCCTTTCCCTGGAAGCTCCGACAGCGGTGGCCGCGGCGCAGGAGCGGTGCTGCAGGTTTCCATACGGCTGGGACTCTCATATCATTACTGCATTACGCTTTCTGGTTTGAAACACCGCAGGGCGTTATTAGTCTGAAGGGCTGACATTTAGTAGGGGCTACAGCCTGGGGTGCTCTTTATTTGACAAATACTTATGAGTTTCCCTTAGAAAAGAACACGCATAAAGACTGTTTCCAAAAGCTTCCTTCAAAGTGACATCTGATGAATTTAAATAATGGGTTTTTGCACTGCTAACCCTTCCAAACATTTTTACATTTATTGTAACCTTTACAAACCCTTTGTTCCTCTTCCTTGTCATTTTATAACCTCTATCTACCTGGAAATATTTCAAGCAAGCTTTTGGAAAAGACACTAAAAGTCTATATATCTTTTTACTGTGTCCTGAATCACTGTTAGTATCAAATTTTTTTCTCAATTGGAGATACCAGGTATGAACTGTTTCCTGACCAGGTTATGGGTCAGGCAAAGGATTTGCTTTTTTTTCACCTACAAGAACCGATGAAAATCAGAAAAACTTTAGCTTCTCAGCTTTTATTTTACGGAAGGAAAGAGTTTAACAACTTAAATTGAAAAAAAAATCATTTTTGAGCTTTTAAAAACCTGAAATTTTAGGCAAGTATGACTATTTTCCATTAAATTTCTCATTGTGCTGAAAAAAAATCTTTTTTTTTTTCCTATAAATGTATGTCTACATTAAAAAATCTCTACTATAGGCCAAAACTGCTGACAGGGGCTGTGGAGTGAAGGCCTTCAGAGGCAGCTCCACTCACCATGGCCAGAGCTAAGCAACCAGGGTCCGTGTTCAGAGGCAGAGACACCCTGCAGCCTTAGTGCCACCAAACCCCGAGACTGATGCCAGCCGAGCCCTTCATCTTCCTCGCGGTGGGGCAGGCTCCCACTGGAGACCCCTCTGCCCTCTCTCCCGCGGTCCTGAGCCCAGCCTCGGGGCGCAGGAGGGTGCGGGCAGCTCAGCCCCCTGGGCAGGATCGCCTCCGCGGGCACCGCTTTCATCCCGGCAGGCAGAGCCCAGGCAGGGCACCACGGAGCCCCTCGGATGAACTAAAGAGTGAGTTCATGCAGGCAGACATCTAACAGCCATTTGGATTTCTTTTTTTAAACCCTACCATTCCCCTAGGTCTCTACAGTGCTTCTGAAATGTTTCTTGAGGGGGGGTTTCCAGAGTCCACAACAGACCTGGGCACAACCCTGTCTGCTCAGCCTTCGTGCAGCGCCTACGCCTGGGTTTCCAGTCAGAGGGCCCTTCTCCATAACAGCTAGCAGCTATTGCTGGTTTTTCACCCTTACACTACCCAGAGAAGAAAAAAAAAGGTGAAAGAAAGGCCAGGAAAAGTTCAGATGCAGCAGAAGTGATGCTCATTGCTGCAGGGCAGTTTAAACTGAACTACAATGCAGTTTAGATAAACAAGAATTAATTATCTCTGTTAGTCTGTGAGGCAACTGATATCACATCTTATTAAATTATTTTACAATTATTACTTTCTGAGTGCTTAACCAAGAAGGAGAATAAAGGTAGGATTTTTTTTTCATATCTTGCAAGATAGTTTCATGTTCAGAATACTTTGTTTTACTGTATTACCTTGTGTAAACTGTGGTAGCGCATGTTTTCCTTTTCTTTTATTTGCCCATTGGGTTGTTTACTTATTGGAATTGAAGTCAGAAGTGGTTTGCTCTCACAAGCAGTACTGAATTTCTAATAAATATGTAAATAATATATCTCTGAGCTGTTGCCTTTGGCATTTGTTCATACATTATCCGCTGCAGTAGTTAGTCTGCTGTGAACACACACTTGTTTTAGTTGGAAGAAATATCCATAGTCTAAGCAGAGCCCCAGAACGGCGCTGCCGCACTCAGAGTTGCGGGTGTTTTTCCTCACTTTGCTGTCAACTGCATGCGGAAGGTGCCACTTAAAATACACTATGAGAGAAAAGAGAAGCTGGAGAAGAGCAGAGGTCAAGCCTGAGCTGAGGGTCGGCCGGCAGCACATGGAGAGGGCCAGCACCTTGTCCCCAAAACACCCTTATTGCTCCCACGAGCAGGGAAACCTGATGATCTTGAAATGAAGTGATGCTGCCACAGGGCGGAGGGGAATTTAAGCCAGCCCTGTGCTGAATTTTATCTAGTGACTGCATACCGTGCCCCCTGCAGTCCCTTCGCCCACCCAGGTGTGTTCCCCGGCTCTGCTGCCCGCGGGGAGCGGGAGTGCGGCTGGGGGCCGGCAGCGGGAGCAGGCTGAGCTCAGCGCCGGGAGCAGGATAGGGGTGCGACAGCGGGGATCAGGAAAATCAGCAGCAAGGTTTTGGGGGAAGAAGTTGATCCTTCAGGGCATGGTGGGACCTGGGGGTAAATGAGACACCCGGAGATGAAAACTGTGCCACGCAGAAATTGTGCCCGTAGAAAAGGATGGAGAGTATCGCTCACTCTGCAGAAGTGCAAGGACTCGACCAAACTCCCCGCGGCACCTTCGCTCCAGGCATTCACGTCAGATGCCGATGTAAAAAGCAAAGTCCCTAAGCTTGGAGTGCCCTGCCCAGGGGACTCCAGTCAGATCCTGCCTTGGAGCCCCTTTCCATTTCCATCGAGCTCCGAGGAGGAAAAAAGTCTCCTCTGGCTCCTGGCACTGGGACAAGACCTCTGTGAGGGGGGACGGGGAGAGGGGAAGGCTCTGGGGACTGTCACTGCTCTGCATGTCCTCACAAGAGACAGGACCTCCAGGGAGCTGCTGTGTTCCAGCTCAGCCTCTCTCCCCGACGCCCAAGTGCAAACTGCCAGCAGCAAACATTTCCCTGTGCTCAACTGCAGCAGTTTTGCCGATTCTTCTCCATTTTCCTATTTTTTTCTCTATTCTGCTTGCTGTCTTCCTATCTCAAAGTGCCAAGAAGGGTGGGCTCTGGCCTTCCCAAGGGTTGGAAATCTCCATGTCCTCAGAAAGCTCCTGCCCGTGGCTGGTTTGTGTTTACCATAAATTTATCCCTTTACACCTTCGCTTTCCAGTGGGGAGAAATCCCTTTGTGCCAATGGGGGAAGCTGAGCGATGCGCACAGATCTGCGGACGTAAATAGATCCTTAATTGCTTTCCTGGGCTAAGGCTTAAATAGATGGGACAAAGAAGGTGGAGAAAAGAAAGTGTTATTTATTTTAGGGAGACCAGAAGGTTATGAAATTTTCTTGCATTTAACCAATGAGATAATGAATCTTTTAGCTCTCAGAGTGCAGTAGATCCATAGGTACTTAGGACATAATGTAATTCCACCCATATAAGCATTTTCACATCTAATGGCAGAAGGATGTTTTGCGCCTCTGGTGCTTTATCAACAAAATGCCCTACTGCAGCTACTTGGCCTTTGGAGATTATTTTCTCAGGGAAGCTGTCATCACACAGCTGATTAATTACTCTAATAATCATAATTTTTTTTCTAATAAAAAACTCTCTTCCCATTCATTAACTACATTGCAGGTAGGTGACAGTGGTAATTATTCTCTGGAAGTACTTCTGAATTATCTTTTCTAATCCAGCCTGTGCTGACATTTTTGAGAGAAAAAAACATTTTGTCTTTCTTTCATGAGTGGGGTGACATTTGAATATGCAAACAGTGTCAAAGCGTGCCCTCCGGATGTTTTCCTGAACTATGATTTATGAGGTTTGGCTATTGTATTTGCTATCATAGACCTAGAAAGGTCATTAGACAAAGAGGCTTTCCCTGCAGGGGTCCCTTGCCATCTTTATCTTCTGATATTTTAATTTTTTTCTTGAACATCAAGCAGGAGATGTGCTGCGAGTTCTCCCATATGCCTCTGCTATTTATTATTTATTTATTCATGAGTGTAAGAGTCCTGTGCAATGCTTTAGGCGCAGAAATCCACATACACATCCATTCGGAGCCCAACGGGTCAAACCGGCCATTGGGGCTGCCGGCTGTGCCCCACACATTCAGTCTCAAGGGTCGGCAGCTTTCGCCTCCGAGGATGGGGAATTCCACCCAAGGGCCAGATTTCCAACCCCTCCACACATGCCATCGGTGAGGATGTATGAGGGGAGCAAATCCACCTCTCCCACACCTAGACTCCCAGCCAAGATCACATCACCGTGCCCTGCTGTTCGTATTTGATAAGTAGAGACAGATTTTCAAAATGTCCCAAGTGCTGAAGTTTTCAGAATTTTGCACTTTCCGAGTCACTGTTTAAGGAGATCACCACAAACACACAGAGGATTGCATCCTCCAGAGAGGCAAGCAGGAGTGATGTTGAGCTGGTCAGAGACAGCAGCTCGGAGAAACATCACTCCGAGCCCTGGGCTCCTCCGTGGGGCTGGGGACCCGGCGCTGCACCTCCCTCCCCTCCGTCCCGCCAGCGCGGGCGCACCGAGCCATTCACTGCCAGGGACAGGGGACCCTTCCGGCCCGTAATTAGTAAAGCTGGGTAAATACTGCAACAGCTGCTCTGTAAATATTAGTCTGCATGCTGAAATTAACTTTTTATTGACCCTGCCCTTTCCCCTTTTGTTCTTCATTCCCTGTAAGTGGTTATTGGGATTGGATTTACTTGTGCAAACACTTCCAGAAAGCCACTTTAAGTCTCAGGCAGAATTATTCAGGAAAAAAGAAATACATATCCATGAGTGTGTTCACGCACAGCTGAGAAGTCAGTCACAAACAACATCATGTGTTTCATGAAATCATAAAAAAATTAGATTGGAAAGGACCTCTGGGGATTATCTAGTCCAACCACCTGCTTGAAGAGGGACTAACTTCAAAGTTAAATCAGGTTTGTCCAATTACAATTTATTAAAACTTAGTGAAATAGAAGCAGCAAGCTTCCAGTGAAGAGGAACAGCTGCCAAAATGATCAAAATAGAGGACTTTGGCCACTAAAATAACTTCCTCTATTCTATTCTTATGGCTGCTTCCTGCAGCTGCCTCTCCCACACAGCCTCCTCGCCCGTCCGCCCATCCTCTGGGTCTGTGCCGACACCTCTTTCCTCACTGTAATCTTGGGTTATTATCCAACATGCTTGACAAAAATATAACAACACAGCATTGTTTTCAGTTTAACCTGAGCGTTAACGCACTGAAGGATGCAGCAGATACTGGTCACCATAAACAAAGTGCTGGTTTGCAATTTCTGTCTCGGCTGGTATCATGTTCGAGACACTCTTGCTCAAACAGAGCTACCCGAATCCAGCGTTAAATGCCTAAAGACACAACAGCATTGCTCCTGCATTTATTAAAGCTACAAGTTTTGAGCTAGCCTAGGGAAAATGAGGATAAATTGATATCTTTATGTTAAAGCTGGAAGCCAGCCTAGGATCTCTGAGCAAGGCTCCTGCCCTTCCTGCTGCAGTTTGCTGTATCGCACCCGCACAGGCTTCACCCAAGGCTTGACCCTGCACGTCGTGCTCGAGGATCCGCACCGGCTCGACAGCGGAGTAAGGGACGAGGAAACATCGTAAAGAAAAAAATATGTAGCTCTGCCCAAAAAGTGGGATAGCTTTTCCGCAGCTGTACTAATAGGTGACAAATACATGGACATGAATTACTGTTCAAGTGACAAGTAATGTGAGATTCAACTGTTAGATAAAGAACAGCCCCAAAATGAAAAAAGAAAGGTATAGAAAAGCAGGCTTAATTTGAATGCATACTGTGAACTCTTCAACAAAGCCACCAATATCCACATTCAATACAAATCTCCGATTCCTGTGAGGGTAATTACAACAATTTGCTTGACTTCACTCTGCACACAGCTGAACAAGGGGGTGTCTTTCCTTTCTGCTTTTCAGCAGCGCAGAGTTGTTCCATGTCCTTAATAAATACCTTCCTAGGACAGGCTGTACTTTGATGATGGCTGAAACAACGATCCTCATGAACTTCTGCCATGGTACAGCGTGAAATTGAGCTACCAAATATTTGTAAAACATTTATGGATTCTCGTGCGAAAAGAGTTATTGCATTACATTAATATTACAGAAAATTCCGACACTGATTTTCTCTCTTCTGATGCTAAATATTTCTCCTGCACCAAGTACCACCCCAGTGCTGACAAGTGTGGGAAGGTGCCACTGGCCTCTCCTGAGTTTGGATTAACAAAGGTGGATCTGGAGGGACGGAAGGAAGGAAAAGAGAAAGCTACTTTCTAGGAAGAGCTAGGAAAGAGCAGGATCATTTGGGTTACTCTGGCTTTACTGCTGCCCTTTGAGAGGGATGCTTCCCACACCAGGGGAGCAGTCCAATTCCCCACGCAATTTTCAAACACTTATTAGTTACATCTCTCGAAACTGAGATTCGAATGCCTAAAATACCTTTTCTGTGTTTGTTTTTGCTCTCCTACATCCTACGGCCTCCCTGTGCACACAGTGCCTCTGAAGCTTACAGATAATAGATCAGGTTTGAACTGTTTGCACAGTGAAAAGCCCGACTTCTTCCAGAGATGCTGATGTGTTCAGGGCTGTATTTCTTAATAGAACAAGAGTATGTCAGGATTGCAAATCCAAGGCATACACAGCCCTGTCGTGCCATCACCACAATTTCAGCTTTCACTCAGTATAGGCCTAAGGGCAAATTCAAAAGTTGAGAACTCATTTGAACTTGGGAAGTATTCCTGCATCTGGAGAACTGAGCCGAGACACACGATAACAGACAACTGCTATAGAGCAGTGTGACCTCCTTAGCGGCTCATTTTGCACTCCTGGGGTAATGTAGGATGGCTGGTGTCCCCCTGACAGCTTGAGCATGAATTTTCATTATTAGTTTTGCAATTTGTACATATTTTGTCAGCATTTGACTTCACCACTCTGATTTTCTGCCTGCAATCTCATTTTGCCAGTTCTACCTGGTTCCCCTGCTTAATTGAGATCATTACTGTCTGCTCTCCTTATTGAGGCTGGTACGCAGCCCCTGGCTCGGTTTTCAGAATATCATCAATTATCAGATATGTTTCCTTTTCCATCAGTGCCAAATAAGGACTATTTGGCCACGGTAACTGGGAAAGCTGACATGTCTTCAAGCAGACTTTGATTATTCATATATCCATACACAGATTCCCCTGTACTGAAAGACATGCTGAGAAGTGTTTATCAGATTGGAGAATTATTAGGGACAGAGCTATTTTGCATACCGGGTCTATGTCTATACAGATACCGAATGGACGGTCTTTCTTATTAGGGGAAGAATATTGCTTGAATCAATCTTGTCTCACCTCTTAAGAAAAAAGAATTAGCTTTGCCTATATATTAGTATATCTAGAACTGTTTACACAACATGTGTGTGTGCAGAAAATATTATTTATAATATATACCCGTAGCATCCACAGCTCGCTGAGAGTCAGCATGCACACGCGCAACCTCAGACACGGAGCAAGATGGGATATAACGCACAGCAGTTTCCAGAAATGACTGTATGTGGTTATTTACTCAAAAACGCATGCTTCAGACCCACGAGAGTCAATTGGAAACACCTGAACATTAAATTCAAAAAATTAACTGAAAAGAACAGTGGATGTGAGTGGGGTTGAGGGCACCACTCATATACTCAACCCTTCTAGGCACTTTTTTCCCCAACTAATCTTTCTTTTCCAGTGGATCAGTAACCTCTAACAAAAGATCTGTCCTTTTTAATCATGCTCTTCCCTCCTCACTCCATCCTCCCTACATACACAACCACATTTCATTTGTTGATCCCATCGCAGAAGCCTCGGGGCTTTAGAAAAGTCTTTTTCAGCATGATTATATACATCTCTTCAACCTTTCTTGCCCCTTTCCTCTTTACTGCCATTCACCATTACAGAGCTCCAGCGCACTGCAAATTGAATGTGACAACAATGTTCTAGATGTGTTTATGTATATACATAAAAAAATAGCATCAGTAGAATATATGTATCCATATATCTGTATTTTTCAAAATGGTAATGAAGAATTCCATTGTTTGCACAGTTCTTCCTGATTACTTCCCTTACTTTATTCTGGATGACCAGAACAGGTGACTAACACAGGTCACCGAAGGCTACACATACGTGCTCTGGCAGGCTGTTTGCCGCACAAGCCAGGAATCCGCTCGCCTGGGGAGTGCTTGCTGCTTAACTCTGTCTTGTGAGGGTTCAGTCTGAACGCTGGGGCAGGTAAAGCTTCACAAAGCAAAATCTACTGGCTATATAAAGTCTTTTTCTTTCTTCTCCCCCTTTATATTTTTATTTTTTTAATTTTTCTTGAGTTCAAGGCACACTTTACCCCCTTTGCTCTCTTTTTTGCTACAAGCTCTGGCTCCGCTAAGGTCAATGACAACTTTCCCACCAAGGGCAAAGGTGCTGTTTTCACACTAAATTTAGGCCAAACCCAAGTAAACTCCTTTTGATGAAAACAAAATATGCATCAGGTACCTCACAGGTTTGAATTCCAATTTGGACAGAAAGGTGGTACCCTCTGTGGGATCATCCATATCCAAGCCCACGCAACTCTTGTTCCTTAAGCACTGTCTTTATACGCCAAAACCCATGATTGGGATGTTATTTATGCTTACACCTCTCGAAATGGAGCAGATCAGAACACAATAATTAACTATAATAGTATGTATGATAGATGATATAATAAGCATATAATAGTTATTAAAATACTACAAGGTATATAAAATATCAGCTATAAAATGAGAACTATGTGAAGACAACAAAAATCCAGATGTTTTTCTGCTCTTGTGTCTGTCATTTTATCCCAAAGTCCTTTGTAACCTTGAAGCAACTCTCTAAGATTTTGTGTGCCATATTTAGAAATGAAATTGCAAACGCCCCGGGAAGCACACTACCAGAGCGCTGCTCCTTTCCCTGCTAAGCTATACTGACAAAGGAGACAAGGTCTGTAATTAGCAGGATGATCCGCTGCACTGAGACGGAGGATCGCCAGTATGAAGTAGCTCAGGGCCACGCTCCTTCGAGATCTGTGCCCTTCGTGGCCTCCTCTTCCTCGACGCGCTGCCCACAGACAGTGCCTCTCGCATCAGATAACACTGCGCATGTTCGGTGAAGCCCTGACAGTATTACACAGAATGATGTCTGTTCACCTGGGCACACTGTGGCTATTTTTGCTCTTTGTCTTAGTTGCAAAAATATTGGGGATTGAAAACTTCTTACGGGGCATTCGAATTGAAAAAGAAACCATCTCTCCAACCAGCACGGAATCCATATAGGTTATATCACTGCTAGGGATACAACAGAGACTGACGGCACAATTCTGGTCTCCCACCAGTGCCCTCCCTACGTAATGCACAGCCGCTTATATCTCATGTTGGGGACAAGACAGCTCGTGTTGCTTGTTGTCTTTGCAAAATCCCTGTTCAGGTACCAGTTATCCCTGGGCAGAGGGGAGAGGAAAGGCACCCTGGAAACTCCATACCACGTGAGGGGCAAGGGGAGATGTGTCTGAGCTCAGCTGGGCGGAAACCAGGCAGAGCTGGAGGGTAGAAGCCGGAGCACTAATAAAACTTGACATTTTGATCTCCTTGTTTGTGGCACCGAAGGACTCAGAAGACCCAAAGAGCGAATTTCCTGAAAGCTCCTGGATGCCTTGCACATCGGGAGGAGCGTGTCCTGGCGAGACAGATGGACTCGCAGTATCAGGCAGACTAAAATTCCCTTCTGGTACAAAAATATGCTGTTCCTGTCCGGTTTACACCAACAACTTGCTCTCTGGTGCCTGGACCTGCCCATCTGCCACATTTTACCACCTCACTGACGAGGGTATACATGGTGTTAAATACAGTCCCCAAGCACTCGCTGTCACCAAACAGCCCCATTCAGTTGGGGCCCGAAAACATCCAACGACCACACACTTATTTAGCATTAACTATCGGAGAAACGACCAGCGTGGGAGGAGAGAAAGCAAAAATGCAAATTATCTCCTGTCAGGTTTCCCAGTTAGGCTCGGTGCTCCAAAATCCCCTCCGCTCCCCAGCGCGGCGAGAACACCTTGTTATCCTCCTGGCCCGCTCCTCTCCGCGAGCAAGCGCTCTCCGCACCGACAGATGGAGAGCCCTGGCACAGAAGACAACCATGTCTGTGCATTAATTATGTCAAGGGCAGGATTCCCAGATGAGAGCGTTACAGCATCTATCTAGATGAAGTTTACTAGCCCACGGCTAGAAAGATTTGCCATCAGTAACCTTGTCCTGGACTAGATTAACTCTTCCTCTTCTTCCTTTTCACCATGAGCTCTATAACCACATCCTACGGAGTTTCTGACACAGTAGCAATTAGCACAGCATCTTTATGTTCTCCTCTGGTTCATGATTTGTATGTTTCCTGCCCTTAAATTATTGATTTCTGCATCTCCATTACATTTTCTAAGCCAGTTGTTAAACTTCCCAGGGAAACATGAGAGCATCCAGCACCACAGCAGGCACCTTGCGCCTGGGCGTAGTGGGAGACCTCCAAAAGGCAAAGGGAATTTGCTGTCTTAGAAGCGAGGAGAAAGAAAGAGGCCGGTAGATGAAGCCTGGCCAGGCTGGCACAAGGTCCCAAACCCCAGGTGGGTCAGCCACCAAACACTCTGCTGGCCGATGCCTTGGTCCCCGGGGCTCATGCTGCCACAAAGGACGCACACAGCCCCCCGGGGCGAAGGGATGCCAGGGAGGAATCCTGCAGAAGGGACAGAAAACATGGCTCCATTTTGTGCACAAAACGACCAGGAAAATACTTCCACTCCCTTGAGAAGAGCAGCCCCCAGAAGGCTGCAATTCTTCATCCCTTTGCCGGGTGGCACTGGAGCAGACCGTGCCCGACGCCGGCTCCGCATGCTGGCAGGATCCATGTTAGGGCACTGCTGGGCAGCTTCATCCCCACCTAAAGCCGCGGTGGTTTTCAATACAAAATAATTCCCGGGTGAAGCCCAAGCAGCGCTTAGACTTCAAGTGCTGCACTCGCTGCACACGGAACCCGTGCTGCATTGGAGCCCCATTGCTGACGTCTGCGGGGACTGAATTCCAACGCTCGCCGAGGTCTCGTTCCCAGCGACTCCCACTGGAACACACCTACAAGCAGTGCCGAGCGCTGCGCAGGGCTCCTGCGCACGAGCACTTGCTGGGTTTTCCTAACAACTCATTAGGCTAATAAAAGATGTTACCTCTACCTACAAGGCTGGACTTATCCTGTATACATCATATTGCTCAGACCATGAAAAGATTTATGTGCATGCTTAGCTCTAAGGGTGTGAATAGTCCCATTAGCATTAATAATTATGATTGCTGTATAGTCCTCTCTGGGTCAATGTCAGAGACCAGTGAGAAAGGCACTTCCCCCGCAATTAGAATAAGCCAGTTCATATGTTTCCATCCCTCCACTGCCACTATCAAATATCATGCAGACCTCCCCGTCAGGAGGGACTACGGTTGTAAAAGTGCGCAGTAAACAGTACAGAGAGCAGAAGGTCTATGTGCATTGGGGAGAGTTTCACCTCCCTGCCGAAGAGGACGACGGCAATAAGCAGCCACTGGACTATGAAAAACTCCAATTGGCTTCTGTGTCACGGCCTGACGGTTACACAGCGGTCAGGACAGGACAGCTTCGGGCTGCTGCCAGTCGCCTGCCTGGGCCATGTTCCAGCCCACAAAATATTTCTCTCCACTGCAGGTAGAGTCTGGCCACACTTTACTGTCTGCAGATTTACTGTTAAATCTTTATTTTTTGCACCTGCCACAGCAATAATTGCTCCACGTTACGGTGCTCCTTTTCAAGACTTCACCTGCCTGGCTTGGGCAGGCTTGGAGCTGGAGCATCCCTGTCCCCATGAGCCCAGCGGAACAGCAGGGACGGGTGGGTGCACACCAGCAGAAAGGCAAAGCAGGACCAGAGCAGCACCAGAAACCTGTTTCCTCCTAGTTTAGTATGAGGAAGACGTAGGTACACAGACTTACTGCACAGTTTCCCCATCCTATTCCGCTGGGGGACGGGGAGGATGATGCCAGGCCACAACCCGCACACAGAGTAGCAAAGAGCAATAGATGATCTGCGGAAATTTGGGGAAGGAGACACTCACAGCCTCCCTGATAAATGTGCATTTCTCTCACTAATAAAAGGTTATTGTAAAAAGTCAAATAAAAATGTATTTGTGTTTAACAATTAAATGTAATTGGCAAGTGCTAATGGCTCTGAGATCGCAAAACTGGGGGAAAAAGCAAAGAGGAAGAAACTAGTTTGAAGGGATTTTATCTAATTTCATTTTAATTAGATCCTTTTTCTAACTGAGTTTCTAATTTTTCAATTAGCAATTAGCAGCTGCAACTCATTCTGAGCGTCACGAGGTGCCAGAGACTCTAATTACACCACAGGAGTAGGAGGCTGAAAATGAGAAATAAAATTATCCATGAATGTTATTAGAAGAAAGGAATGATTACATTCTGTAATAATATACTGATGTGAGCCTAATTAGATTGAAGGATTGGGGGGAAAATAGGAGATTTTAAAATTGATTATATTTGGAAGCCTATAGGTCACCCCCTTTTGTCATTAATAATGATTAGGTATATTGCTTGGAAAAAAGGCAGTTTGGGAGTGATGTTGTGTCTGCACCAGTGACCCAGCAAAGGTCCCGGTAACGCAGAGGTGGGCAATGCCAGCAAGAGGGGACAGGAACATAACGCCATCCCCCACCATCCTTCTGTGCCTTTGCTCTGCCATCTGTAAAGTAGCAAGGAAAACTTCTACTTATTTTGACAATGCTTTGAGTTTTGACTTACACAACTAAAAGGAAACCCAAAAGTTCACTTATTTTCATGTTTTACAAGCTACGGCGGGTCCCCACTTGCCTGCTCGCAAACCTCTACCCAGGCCCTGAACTTCACACCCAGGGAAAAGCAGAAAGTACAGTCTCCAAGGGCGAAAGCTATTTAATCACACCAACGGGGCACCGCAGGGGACCAAGCGCAAACCTATAAAGAGGCACTTGATAGCAAAGAGGGAACGCTGCACTGAGTCCATTTATTTCCACTTTTAAAACACACCAATTTTTCTTTCTGAATCAATAATCTCTTACACTTGATTTAGCAATGGGAGTGACCTCGCTCCTGCTCCAGTGTGCACAACCTGCATTTTGGAATCACTTCAAGGGACCCCCAGTAATAAATGATTACATCGAAATGTGGTTCTCAATAAAATTTATGAGCTCCCATTCATCCCACTCCCCTATTTGTCTTTATATATCTCACAGCATTTGCCACTAATTATATTCCTCTTTATAATCTGTGCTCCCCAGTTAAGGGATGTAATTGATAGCTTCTGAAAATCATTAATTCCAAAATGGACCAGAAGTGTTTTGTCACGCTGTTTCACAAACCCCCCCCATTACTGCTTTTCCTCCCAGCATCCCCAGTCCTGACACCGAGACTCTTCACAGCTCATAAAAGATCCAATATAACGGTTCTATAATAAGAGAGGAAAAAGAATAGTGAATTAAACCCACATTTTTTCCCATTAGTTGATAGTAAACCATCGCTAAAGGATGCACACTTAGGAGAGGGGAGTGCTACGGGGCAGCAGCCCAAGGTGCTGTAAAGCAGCCTCTGCCTTCCCCTGCGATGACTCCCTGCCAGGGTGAGAGATTAGTGCAGAACGACAACAGAGGTTGGGGGAAAAAGGGGAAAAAAAAATAAATCCCTTCATTTAAAATTCAGCTGTTGTAGCATATGGTCCTCTTGAGCTGGAAATTGTCTTTGCAAGCAGCTCTGCTTTGTTGTGCGACACGAGAGTTGGGTGATTTAGGGGCAGTGGGGCGCAGCCTTGAATAAATAAAACAGACATTTATTGCAGGAGAAAGGAGGGAGAGAGGCAACAAAGGTAAATAAGGAAGTCTGAAATAGTCAGGGTTTTCAATTCTGCTGAACACTGTGGAGCTAGTCTGTCTGGAGAGTGAAATGGAGAATGAGGAGAGACGCCCGCCCACACCACCAACGCGGGCTGCGCGACGCTTCCCTCGCCAGGCCGGCCCTGGGATGGACGGTCCCGCTGCCATAGCTGCAATGCTCAGGTCGTCTTGCTCCTTCCAACACCAATCCTGCCATCCTCTCTCCCTGTGTCCCTCTGGATGTTACCACGCAGCTCTACCGCCAGGCTCTGGAGGGCCGGGAGCAGGGAGGGAAATGCTCTGGGGTGACGCACAGGGGTGACCAGCAGATTTTCCTGCTGCAGAGCCAGGGGAGCCCGAACTTTTATTTTCTTTCCATGGCAAAATTTCCCTGCGAACGATAAGCCTGCTGTCAGCAGCACTGCGGGTGTCACGGTTGTGCTGGTCATGGTGATTTCCTAACAGTCTGCTTCCTAAAAGCCAACAAACCAGCCAACGTCGACCACCAGCCGTGGGCTGACAGGGACCCTCTCCCCCGGCAGACGGAGCTGCCCCAGCTCTCCCACTCCCCAGGTCTCACACGCTCTGCTCACGTCTGGAGGAGAACTCGGAATCAGAGATTCACAGAACGGTTTGGGTTGGAAGGGACCTTAAAGACCATCTAGTCCAACCCCCCCGGATCAAACCCTGATGTCCAGCCAGTCTGTTCCACAGTTTCTTAAGCAGCGCCATCTATAAAACTAACCTATAATTAATCTTGCATTTAGAAGCTGCTTAGCAGTTCTGGCCCATCATCTACTGCCAGAAAACTGCTGCATCTGCAGAGCTTAAAAGAGTAAAAGAGAAATAAAAAGGAGGAATGTAGTGCTCAGCAGCACTCTGCTCCCCTTCGTAGCTGCACAGGCAATATTTCCAAGAGCACCACAATCATTTTGAAAGCCTAACTCCTAAAAAAAGCCTGTCAATCACTTTAGGCACTTTTAACATTTTACTTCACAGTCATCTAAGACTTTCTTAAAAAAGGCAAAAATTCCAGTTGTTAACTACACAAAGCAAGGCTATTTCTCTCCCTGTTTAGATTTCATTCCTCTACCAGGAAAAGCCTGACCATTCAACCAAGGTCCTTCTTACTTGTGGCCAGCAGAACCTCTTGCCTAGTCATCTTTCCATTTTACTGGTTGAAAACCTTGTGGGATTTGACATGTGTGCCAATAAAAGCTTGGGAGTTAATATTTATTCATGGGAGCACCACAAGGCTTAGCGCCTACAGAGTTGGTCCAGAAGAATTTTTTTTAAAGAAAAATCGTCACTTCAGATACGATTCAAATGGCCTGCAAACCTCCAGGAGGCTGCACTTGTCACACAAATAAAACATGTAAATAAACAGATGCTTGCCTGCTGTGCTGCTTTGCAAAATAAACAAATGCTTTTTTAGAAATGCCCTTTGGAAGTCAATATTGCCGTGAATTCAGATCAGGCTGAGCCTGTGGAAACCACCCCAGTGTTCCCATCAAGTGGATGCTCCAGCCAAGCACATCCCCAGGCTCCGCGCTCGCGGCAGCGGCTGGCAGCGCCCCGCTCGCCTCCAGGACACCTTCCATCCGCCAGCCCTAGACCTGCATCTGCTTTCCTTATGGTAAAGGTTACAAAGAACCACACATTTTCGACAAATATTTCTACCATCTCATTTGACACCGCACAAGCAGGAAAAATATGGCCCATCACAAGAAATATCAGTATAATGTTCCAATTTTCCACTATTTGACAGCAATCAAGCAGAGACTAATGGCTTTTCTCTGTGACTAAATCATTTAGTGACCAAGGTATTCTGTCTCATTCTCATTAGAAAAAAAAAAAAAATCCAATAATCTCGTTATCCCGATGTGAGTAACAGTAAAAATACAGCAAGACTAACGGCTCCTTCAGCACTCTCACTCGGGGAGATCGCTGGGGCAGGGTTTATGGCTCGTGCCGGGGCCCGCGTGGCGGCACGGTGCGGCCAGCCCTCGTCTCCCCTCCCGGTCCCGCTGCCGATGCTTTGTTTCATGTGAGACTTACGTTCCCTCCGCACACTGAGGACTTTTATGTACTATTTTTAACTAACTTCAATAGAAAAAGAATGTGTCATGGAGTGTTAAACTTTATGGAAATTCTCCCAGAGAATAACATAATTTCACGGTGCATTACTCTACAATGACCTGGTACTTGAACAATTAATTTTTAAGGTATCGCCTCTTTCTTCCTGTGCTGTATTTAGCTTTCTCCGAAACCATCAACAAAAGCAGGATTCCTTTTCTTTCCCTTTATGATCTGAGGAGACAGTTAAAACCTCACAGCATGTGCTGCATTTTCACAATTCATCATGCGGAATATTCTGTTTGAAAACATAGTGAAGAAGGGGAACCGAAATGCTCCAGGATTTACCTTAATTATTTCTAGCTCATGAATCTATCGCCATTTCTCAGCCTACCGTATTTTCTGATGAAAATCTTCCAGAGTTTCCCAGAGTGCGCTGAAGCCAATCTTTTTATCCCAGACTGGCAACACTCTGCAGGTGCTCACTTCTACGTCTGGCAAATACTCCCCAAAACTGGGGAGGGTCCCACTGGGGCTGCAGACCAGCGGGGTGAAAAAGTGCTGTGTCAGCCCCAAACACAAAATACCTGGCGACCACCAAAGAAACGCGAACCAGGAAAATGGTGATATATTATGGAAGCATTAATGGCTCATACCTGCAGAGCCAGCACCCAAAAAAGGATCTGTTCCATCCTTTTAGGAAACACCCTTCCACAGGCATCTCCTGTGCCGTATTGCCGGGGTTTATATTCCATCTTGCAGGGGTGCCCTCACACAGACCAAATGTGGAAATCTAGCCTCTCGCTACCCACCCACTAATTTTAGCAGACAACTGCCATCAAAGTCGTTGTATTTGCAAGGATGCCAGCTGCGGCGGGACATGTGTAAACCTACCTCCACCTAAGGAAATTGCCATTTCTAGCTTTATTTTTTGTTACTCAGTAATACGTTGACTGTATAATTTGTGCACATCTGCAATTTCTATGGAACCGTGCAAAACAAGGATCAGCAAGTCATTAGAGCACGTCTCTTCCAACTCATGTGCTTTCATGGTAATATTAATCAGGCTAAGAAATAACTCCCTTAATGTTAGACATTATTCTCTTCTGCTACACTAATCTAGTGGATTAAATCTGCCATCTGCACATTCAAGTTAGATATTTTGGTCTTTATTCCCTTCAGGGCCCCACTAACCATCCTTCCTTTGCAATAAATTAGCTCTGGGATGCATTTCAAAAGTTTGGGGAATCACCAAGACATTCACAGAGCAGAAGGCAGGGGCTCGCAGGGCCAGACCCTGGAAGGTGTAAAACTGCTTGTGCTGTTACTTTCCCCAGAGCCATGCCAAAGGATTGCTCTAGATTCACCCTGTGCCAGCTGGAGCGGAATCAGGAATAACCCTGCTCCGTGAGGGCTGTGCAGGGACAGGGATGGCCCCTGTCCCCAAGGGCCCAGCTTCTGAGAGAGATGAGATTTTTTTCCGGGGCAGCGCTGGGTGGTTTCCAGCCTTTCAGAAGCTGTCATGAAAAGGGAGCCAGTAGAGCCTGGGAGCATCCGAGAGTGCCACTGTCACTCTAAACACACCGCTGTTAGCGGCGGTGACAGTTGCGCAGAGAAAATTGGAGTATCTGACACCGCTGCTGGCTCCGGAGGGCTGAGGTCCCTCCGAGCTGCAAAGCCACGTGGGCTCTGTCAGGCATTTACGGTACACACCGCGCTGTGAAACGTAAGGAGCAGGGAGTGAGGTGTTAAACAGGGCCCCAAAGTCACACCCAGGCAAGGCTGGAGGCGACCCAGAGTTTCCACTCCCTCCCGTCCCCACGCTGGCCAAGTCACCATGGCCAGTCCTAAGGCAAACCCCGAGGAGCAGAGAAAGGAGAGGTGGGAAACATCCCGTCATGGAAAGGAAGAAACCAGTCAGGAGGAAAAGTATTCTTTAAGCTACTTCTGTAAAATTAAGATGTTGTCTGTCACCCACCCAATATGTTAGTCTATGTAATTATTCTCTAGCTCTACCGGCCAAAACTTTCACATCAAACTGGAACACATAAAGCCTGTCAGTCACAAGTAATTTTTCAGTCTCAGTGAGTTTTGATGGAAAATGCAATCTACAAAAAGGAATCAACATTTTCCTTGCAAGACATCAATAAATGACATTTTTCTGAGATGTTCCAGTACTTTGTAAGTGATGCAGCACTTGGATCCTTTAACCTTAAGCACTTTCCTCATCTGCTGGGTTTTGGACTAGAACACCATTTCCTGGTGCACGCCGCCTCTCCCAGGAGCGGAGGCACAGGACTGAGTTCATGTACAAAGGGACTGTTCCTGCCCAAGAGACCTCCCAGCGGGGGGAGTTTCAGCTGGAATTAAATTACAGCTCTGTTCCAGTTCTAGAGCTGCTGAACTCCTCTTCCCCTCTACATTGGTTGCTCCAAAAAAATGGATACTTGTACCTAAAAGACAGCAAAACAAATCCCTGCTGATCGATCCCCTTGGATGGATTGGCATGATTTGTTTTGTTTAATTGGACAGCTCTTTGGAATCAATACACCCCTTCCAATGCAATCACAACTGTCCCTGCAGAGCCCTTACGATCTCCATGGAAATAAAGGTGGTAGAAACAGCATTATTCAGAGATCACGGACACAACAGACCTAACTATCTCCATTTGAGACCTTACGGTTGACCGTGTCAATACCCCATCAGGGACCCGGATCTGCTGACGATTGCCACTTCACTTTTCTTCAAAGCCATTCCGGGCTTTTGTGACAATTAGTGCTTGGCGGGGGCGTGCTGGACCGGCGAGGCAGCTCCTGGGCAGAGCCGGTGCTCCGAACGTGGCTGGGTAAAGCGGCACAGCTGGTTTCCAGCGCAGCAGGGTTTACGTCCTTGCACCCTGGCTCAATTCCAGCACGGGCAATGATGTTGTATCTACCCAGACATCCTCTGTATTTTTAAATTAATACCTACTCCATAGCCTTTTCTGGCTCAGAGCTGTTTAATAGTGCTGTTACATCCTGTCAAACAGATGGTATATTCCCTTTCAAAGATGGTTGGTTTTGTTTTTCATAGATAGTGATGATGTACAGGTTGCAAAGTGCTTTAGGATCTACTGGGGCAAAAGCAACTATAATTCAATTGATTTCGAGAAAGTAATAAAGTGTTCCATCTTGAGAGCTAAAATGTAGAGTTTTAAAGCTTTTGAAGTCCTACATGTAGGCAAACTAATACAGGGCACGCAGCTAAGGCTGTCCTGAACAGGAGTCCTACAGAGACACAGAAGCAGAACACCTGAACAGGTTCTCCTCGAACAGAGCTGATCTTGGACCAGTTGTACCTTGTACCCCACACTCCTTCTGGGAAAATTACTCTTTTAACAACAATCAAAAAAATAGTAATAATAATGTTTACCTCCGTAGCCAGTCTGTGTTGTTCCATTAATTACCAGAGAGAGACTAATTTCTATCTGCTCTAGAGTGGGCCGTTGTCCTTTATACAAGGGCGTTGTTTTCCTCTGTGAGAAGTGCGTGCTAAGGAAGCTGGCCAACAGTGCGAAAAACATAAAGCAAAAATTTCAAAGTTTTAAGTAGAAAAAGCAGCTGCTCCAGGAAAGGATAGACCCCATTTGTCCTCTTCAAGTCATTTTAACTATTGAATCCCATTGGCAGTTGTGTCATTTTTCACTATCTACTGCCGTATGTTCTTGCTATATATAGAAATCCCATAGTGTTGCATCTTGACTTGGTGTGATGCATAATGATTAGGTGGCAGCCAGGTTTATTTTGAAGTAAGCGTTAGGTCACACTATTACCTTATGTCTGAGAGATGAGTTTGCTTCGCCTTTGAAGGGAGACGAGAATTAAACTGCAGCTTACCATCTCATAAAGATATACTGGACAAATTACCCAGCTACGCTGTATTGGTTGGGATTGTTAGTTAAAAGTGACAACCAGGACCATAATTTACACGCAGACTCTGAAATTAAACAAAGTCCCCAGCACTAAATCTTACACTGTAAGCTTTTTTTTTGTATTTCTGACTCATTTTGTGCTGGGAATCGTTTAACCATAGACTTTAACTGCTAATACAGTTCCATGAAATGCAAAGTATAAATCAAAATTACTGGATCATTCAAGCTCTGTCTGAGTAGCTGTTTATATGGCATTTTTCTTCTACTGCTTTTGTATGGCTACAAAGACACCATAAAATTATGATATACTATACACATCTCGCTACCATCTTGGCAAACACTGTTGCAAATAAAAGAAAGTATGTTTAATTATTTTCTTAGTTATACAAAGCATAAACACTAATGGTAAAAGACACTAAGATAGGGCAGGTACAGTCATTCATCAGATCATGGCAAATGATGAATAAAGGAAATATGTTACCATTAGGAGAAGAAAAGAATTATTTCAGAAATCCCCTTTTCTCCACCTGAGATGATCAGAGTTTCCCCTTGAACAATGCCAAGGGCCATCACTGCGATCTGGGGACATGTCCTCCATAATGCCTCTAACGGGGTGGACAAAAGGAACAGAGATGTTTCCAGAGAGAAGTAACTAATGCTTACAAGTAACTAATACTACTGGGTCGGGAACTGTAATCTGGCTGGAGTTCTCTGGCTAAAGAAAATGGAAGGGAAGGTACAATGGAAGCTACAAATCAAAGACCTCTCTGTAAATCAAGCCTTTATGTTCATTAATCCCAAATTAGCGCATTAAAATAAAGCAGCGGTTGATTAATATCCCTAAGTAACACTTACAGTTGAGTGAGAACTTGATGCTAATATACTTGATATTACAGTGCATTAATAAAGAGACAGTCTGCCCTTACCAGAGACGCTCTTGGAATTCAGCTCGCAGAAGAGCAAACAACGCCGAGCAGAAACGCAGGGCAGAGAAGAACCAGAGCTGCATGTGCCTCTCTGCACTGACGGCAGCAAGGGAAGCATGAAGGAACAATGCTTTGGGAGGAAGCCGTAGGCTCTGGAAGATGGGCAGTAGGGAGATTTTCAGAGAAACAGTTCCCTACTCATAGGACACCAGTTACTGCAGAAACTGTACTGGGAAAAGTTTCAGTTAGAGGGAAAATTTGCTAAACGTGGGGGTGAGGCAGCAAAGACACTGGAGAGATGAACGCCTTGGAAATGGAAGTGGGGAGTCGAGACCTGGGAACATCCACTCTGAACCCGGGAGAGTTTCAGGTGTGGAGCCCCGAAGGTGCCGAGTGCTGCGTGGGAGCCCTGGAAGGAGCCGACGCGGGACACGCCGGCAGCCCTGCTGCTGCGCCGGGGACGGGCTGGTGGCAGTCGACTGCACAGGAATGGTGGAGAAGGCACCTGAATATTTCACATCTCATCGGAGGATATTAACCAGAAATATTCAAATGGGAAACAACAGAAGGCATTCTGTAAGGCTTTCAGATACTCGAATTCTTTTAACTAATATTGACTTTTTTTTTTTTAAACCAACAACGGACATTCACCTTGTCCAAAAACACTGATGTACTTCTAAGCCCAGAATATATCACAAGATCAACTTCTATAAGACACACCATTAAACGATATATAGTTATCCCTCTGTTGAGTCTAACAGAGAATAAATTTTTAGACGGCACCTTGTACTGAATAAGCACAATTTGTAGCTATACATATATTGGAAACAAAAAATGTAAAAGTAATTTAGGATGACTGAGTAGCACCCATGGTTATTAAAGATACTGGGCCTGATTCTTCAGAAGTTTAAGAGGACTAACGAGAGTAAGTTACAGGAATGGCCCCTTTACACTAGGCTGGCTGCATGGAGTGGCCTGAGCAAAAGCGAAAATACAGACCAATATGTCATCGTTAGTTTGGAATTTCTGCCTTTTCCTTCCTATATAGATTTCACAGTGCCAATAATCTTCCTGCCGGCATGTTAGACAAATTAAAGTGACAAAACTCAATATGGAAACTAAGATCATTAACATATTAATCAAACTGTCAATATTATAAAAATTAGCACAAGCCTGCCAAATAATCATCTTACTAATGACTTAAGGCCATGCCTTTTGTCAATTAGCACTGCAGCCTGCCCCGCTGCCCCTTGCCCACTTCCAGATGTCACCAATGAATAGACCGGATCACTGTGGCAAAGACTGTCTTGTTACTCGGTGTGTGATGATTACTTCGGTATTTAATTGCTTTGTTTTCTTACGAAAACCCTGTTCCTTAATTATACCGAGCTGACAATTAGTACAACAGAGAAATCTTGAATTTCCGTTTTCCAAGTCCAGGTTCTTAATCACGCCCGGCACATACTTCATTGCGATCACCACATATATGCAGCCTTCTTTTTCTGAAAAGGGCTTTTCCACAAGTTTGTGGGTGTCAAAGTTCAATATAATCAGTTTTTTCAAATTGATTTTGATATTTCTCTGAATGCTATTGTTTCAAAATCTCTGACTGAGCTATTGTTATCAAAACAAAACCTCCAGTAAGAAAATGTGATTGTGTGGAAAAAATTTGACAGTGATTCTAATGAAAGATGATCATTAAACATTTCCAATAACAATACAGTAAAATATTTTCTTGCAAAATGGGAACTAGCAAATTTGAAGCAACTTTGACTTTACAAAGGTAAGTTGAAAGATTACCACGTGCTTCTCTATGAATTGATATTTACTTGTTTATTTGTGAGGTGGGGCAACAAGTTATTCAATTACAACTGCAAAACCACTGACCTAGCATTTGCACGCCCAGCTCCTGACCAAGGGCTGTTTGTCTTTACCTTCATGGCTGAGCTATAAATGCCCTGAAAACGGGGGTTTCAACTGGAGACTGACAAACCAGGGAAAGCGCGGACGGCACAGGACTAAGTACATACTCTTCACTCCACCACTGACATTTCCCCCAATGACACAAGGTCATGCAATTAATGAATGGCAAGGCAAAGCCATGAAAAATGGATATTAATGAAGTGTAACTCTGAGTAATAATGCCATAAGCAACCTCTGATAACAAACACATTCTCCTAATAACATCTTCAATTATCTTCATTAACGCCTGTCCATGGCAAGACGTGCAATCTAGCCCTTCAGGACCAAGGACCCAGCAGATTTGGAACACGCTTTAAGCACTTCCTTCAGCTTATTTGGGAAAGTGCTACTGATGGATAGCTTAAATGATGATAACACACATTTATCATAATTTTTCGGTAGCATATGCCTTCTTCGTGTCATCAAGAACTTGAAATTTAAGTAAGATTGGTTGCATTACTCAGGAGATGTATGGGCTCCAAGGAGACATGAACCACTGCCTGTCAAACACGTGCAGTCCTGCCCCTTTCATGAATGACGTTGCCGGTTTGGCTAACAGTGGCCCAGGTCCAGCACAAGTGCTCCTCTCCCTGCCACGCACTGCAGCTCAGGGCAAGTCCAGTTGTTTCTGGCGAATATGCACATCACATCCTATTCCTGCTCTTTCTTTGTAGAGCGAGCTTCTGAAAGATGCCAGACAGCAGTTGTAGGAATTTAAACCCTTTATTCAGAATTTAGCTCAGCATGGCACTGACATCTTCCTCAAATTGGCTCTGAGTATTTGAGTCCTATTTTGGAAAGGAAACTTTCCAAAGAGAGGCGACGTTATCAGTAAGCAAACCCTGGTGAGGCTTGCGACAAAGAAGGAATAATTAGTGCTTTCTGTGAAAGCATGTTTTAGGATATGGCCATTATCTCTACTGGCAGAATGGAAGTGAGAATAGATTTTCTGATAATACTTTGAGCCATTTACTGTGAATGAAAGACACCAAAGTACCGACAACCTACTCTTCTCAAGAACAGCTCTAGGCCATTTATGGCCTCACTCAGGATGATACGAATGACAGATTAAACATAATTATTTTGTGTATTTGCTTACATTCGTTCAGTTCTAGATTTCTGTGGTCTTGAACTTACGTGTTAGGACATTTGGAGCGCAGGGAGCTAACATGAGCAAAGCTTCCTAGAAAGTCCTTTACTGGCTATTTTCAAAGCTTTTTTTTCCATTGCTGCACATGCAGAAATCCAGAATTTTAATGTTTACAAATTCAGTTAAAACTTGTGTAAAATCCAGTCCAAGTATGGAGGGAGGGAAACTATGCAATCACTTTGCATGGATCTTGGTTGAAAGCCTGCGTAATGGGAAGGAAAATCTGACAGAGATTTTTATGTCATCGCTAAAGCCTTGCCTAGATATTTTAATAGTAATTTAGATTTAATAAAGTCATCATCTGTAAATTTCCTCTCCTCTCCTTTGAATTGGAAAACATTTAGTCTCAACCCCAGCAGCCCTACTGTGATCATACCGAAATGCTAATGAGGTTATGTCTCAATCTCGTCCTCCCTGGTACAAAGAGAGTAAGTGAGTCTTTTCAACTCAGGAACCTCATTTATCTTCTGCGAGTTATTCTGTTGTTGTTATTACTACTGTTTGCCAGAGCAGTGACAGAAGGAAGGTGGAGGGGAGAAAGGAATAGCACTTTCGTGGCAAGGGAGTTAGTGGTAGTTTCGTTAGAGTTTACCCATGTACTGAACCTACAGTAACAATAGTTAGAGACATTAAGTATAGCAAAGGTGCAAAATAACAGTCAGGGGACCAAGGAATTAGAAGGCCTTGTCAGTGGAGAGGGGGAACCCTACACCTAGGCCAGATCAGAGGAAGATGTAAGGAATTAACACAAGTAATCATAGATTTAAGAGGCCAAGATTTAAGGATCTAGCTGTGGCAGGAGAGATATGAGGAAAACTAAGCACTTTCTAATAGTAGAACACAATACAAATGGATAGGTGCTTGGTCATTTGTTACAGCACCTTCCTTTGAACCATATTTATACATATAATAATTTACACCTTTCACTTTGTAACTCCGAGCACCTACTGATCTAAATTACGTGGTTCAGCACACCTCTGACAGCCCGGCAGTGCTGCCGATAGCCCGGGAGGGAGGGCAGCGGGGGCAGTTCACAGGGACCCAGAGCTCCTGGGAGAAGGGGGCACGAATCCTGGGGGGCAGCTTTGCTTCGAGGGGTGAGGAAATCTGCTGTGGCCGTGACAAAGACCAGTTCTGCAGAAGCCACGATGAACCCTCCACCCCGGCCAGCCATCAGACCCCCGCAGCAATGCCCTTCTCCAGCGGCTGGAAGGGTGATTTACTGAGATGCGGTAGAACAGGAGAGTACGAGGGGTTAGACATCAGCTCCCAGAGCCAGGGTGCTTCACAGGCTTTGCAAAGGCACTTCCACAGAATAAGGAACAAAAGGATTAGGAAAAGGTGTGAATAATGCACTTCTACCCTTGTCTATCCCAGCTTGCTGTAACAGATTGGTAAAATAACTTCATCCACCAGTTTATTAACAGCTTGCCCTCTCTTGTATCTCACCTCCATAATGAGATAGAGCAGATATGATGGATTACATTTTGCCTCCTGCTTCCATCCCGAATGAATTATCATTTCGCTCTTCTCGCAGTCTCGTGGCTTGGCTGCCTACAGCCCATTAAGTGGTGGGAAGTAGGAGGGGGAGGATGAAGCCGTGTGATGTGAAAGGTAAAGGTCCCACTGAGGAAACAGTTTTAATTTCCAGAGTGGAAGACATGAAATTAAAAGAGAATGAGGAGATGCTTTCTCTTATATTTCACCTGGCAGCAAGATGAAAACAAACAGAAAAATCCGATTGCAGGGACTATCTGAGCATGCAGCTCTCCCCAGCAAAATGCGCTCTCCCCCGTGGAGGGCTCAGAGCCCAGGCGCATTCAATCACGAGGAGCCAGGCTAGGCTCCCCCCGCCTTCACCAAAATGCCTTATTCTGCAGCTCTGCCCCAGCAAAAGCCCTCCGAGGGCCAAGTATTCCCAGACCATAACTCTTGCCCTGCTCTGACAAGAAGTACTTTATACCATCGCTCTTTGTAAGAGTGTAGGAGTTTTACTCGCACACCAGAACAGATCATCTAAAATGTAACACACACTTTTGTGCAACTTTCTTAAGCAAACCCCTGAATAACAGAAATCAGAGGCTTTTTTCAAGCCTATCAAAGGCTTCAACTGTTTTAGCTGCATTAGAAAAATCAAGATGCTTCAAGATTATGGATCTATCACAATGCCACTAAATACCCGGTTTCTTTTCTGCAGAAATAAGCTACTGCCTGACTAATCATTATCCCATTGGTTCTGATACTTCAAGGAAATAACACTCACAGTTCTTACCCTGGCCACTGCCTAGGACAAAATAATTTTTAAAAATTGCTAAGGATGTTAATACAGAGCCATGCTGGAACCCAGGTAATTTTATGTGTCCTGTTTCACACAGCGAGTGTTGGTTCGAAACGCAGGAGCGTAACCAAGTCTTTGCCAACAGAAGTACGAGTCGTGCAATCCAGCTCCGAGCGTTTTATCTTTGTTGTATCTTTCAGCAGTAAGTTTGCTTAATTATACGTTGGGTAAAGACATGACAATTGCCTCTTCACTTTAAAGTCAATTTAGCACTATGAAAATTCATGAAGCAAAAATTAATAAGCTTCATGCAGCTTCAGCACTGACCTCTGTTTTGTTCTTTCTCTTTGCCAAGAATTTGTTACAGGTTCTGCTACCAAGAGCTGATTCTTCCCCCCAGCCAGGAAAAAGCATCAGAGAACTCGATGCATCTTGTAGCAGTAAAAATCAACACTGCAGTCTTAACAGCTCGCTAATACTTTCTCCTCACACAATTTTTGCATACAGGGTTTGTTTTGAAGCATATTTTAGTCTAATGTGAATGACGGGTCTGGCCACCATTAGCAAAATACCGTAAGTGAGTATCTGCAGGGTAATGAATTCTTGATAGCAACTGTATCTAAATGGGCAAATTAAATCATAAAACAATTTTAGCTTTTGATAAACTTGACGAGTCGCTCACTGCAAACTAAGTTAAAGACGAGAGGAGAGGCTTGGCTGACTTAGCAGCTTATCAGACACCTTTAATTTCCATCTTCAGAATTTCATGCTGTGCTGAGAATATGAAAGATATTGATTTTGCTCGTACCTACGATGCAGGACAAGACCTAAATTTGATTTCAGTTACTCTACGTTCTATGCAGTAAGAAAAATTAAAAGCAACAGAGGCGCCTGCCCCTCTGGACGTTCCTCTTTCCCGCAGCCATTGCGGGAACAGCTGAAGGCAGCAGCTGAGCCGGTGCCGTGCGTGGGGCACGCAGCCGTCACCGTCACCGGCCCAGCGCAGGCAATGCCACCTTCTGCACCACTCACCACCCCGGCGCCGGCCCAGGTGCTGCTCCTCACCAACACAACTCCCCGCTGCCAGATATCAAATGATTTTTAATGTCACGAACCCAGCTTTGGAGCCGGGGCTTTGGCTTAGGAGGATTAAAGCTTAAACACTCAGATCCTACATTCCTTGTCTAATAATCCTGTAATAATACCTCCCTAAGACTCAGGAGAGGAAAGAAAATAAAGGGGTGAAAACAAAAAAGGGAAAAAAAATAGATTTTTTGCAGTAAGTTCATGAAAAACATGGGTGGGCTGGAAAAGTCTGCTCCAAACTCGCCCCTGTGAACACAGCATGGGATGGAACAAGAGCAGAGGAACTCTGAAAAGACAAGGAACCGACTTTGACAGATGGATGTAAATGTGCCTTTCAGTGCAGTAGAACAGTTGATTCTAAGGCATGAAATCAAATTAGTGCATCTGCAGCTGCCTATGTGTCATCCAGCTTCATATTTTACACACTAAAGACATTTTTTTAACCTCATGTTAGCTACACTTTTTTTTTTTTTAATATTACACTCCAGGACTTGCAAAATGTTATTGGCAGGTATTAAAATGAAAGCTGAAGCAATGGCGCAATCTGTCTCATTTTCTATTGTAACATGACAGAAATCTTTTTTGGACTCATTTACTGTCAGGTAGGAGAAGACTTGGAAAAAATAAAATCCCAGCCTCAACTTCATCAAGAAATGCAAAACTCTTCAAAAACTGTAAGCAAATAGTTGTGCGCTTCTCGGTGAAGTTGCGGCTGGTTTGTCTTCCAGCCACCGCTCCTCCCGTCCCTGCCTCAGGCACCGACGCGCCTCGCCACCACCAAGCCTTCGCAAAGCGGGCCCTTGGACACGCTCCCCGAGGAGGTGGCAGTGCTTACGGACAGACCTGGGGAAAGGAGGCGATTTCAGCAGAGCTGTTGGAAGGGTTCAGGGCCTGTTTCACGGGAAAAGGTCTCAGCAGTGCCCCCAGAGCTGCGTATCAGCGGGGAAGCAGCAGATAACGGTGCAAACGACCAAATGACCCGTCTGGCTTGGCAAAGAAAGGTCCCCTCTTCTCACAGGCTCTGTGGATGCTCCTCCTCTCCCGTTTCTCTATGCCCATGGTTGGAATGGAAGCCCAGGGCAAGGCAGAGTTGTGGGGAACAAAGTGGCCATGGCTGGTCCCCTCACCCCGAGCCACTCACACCTCACCCAGCGTCACTCCTCGGGGCAGGTTTTAGGATGTTAAAATTACAGCATTTTGCAAGACTCGAGGTGAAAGCCATCCACTCCCCCACACATTCGTCCCACTCGCACAGCACCGAAGGGTGTCTCGCAGAGCGTCAAAGCCCACAACCAGCCTGGGAAGATCCCTGGTGCTTCTCTCTCGGCCGGCTGGGTTGAGGAACTCCCTTATTCTTATTTTAATGTGGCTGGAGGACCAGCGCAGGATCATAGACACGTAGAAAAAACATTTTCCTTGTTAAAGGCCAATTAAAGTTGTTACTAGACGTCCATATATATAATGTAGCCACATTGCACTACAGCCATATGGAAGTTAGATGATAAATAATTTTAAAATTAATATTTTAAAATAAGAGTCTTGCTTGCAGTCTTGAAAACTTGCATGCTCAGTGCTTTTAACTTACAAGTTACTTGGTAGTTCAAAAATTGGGAACAATGCAGACAGCACAGATGACTAAAAATTTGTTGTCTGGTTTTCAACATAAAAATTACTGTACCACACTTCAGCTTTCCATGAGCAATGATTACATTAGAGAATACTTGCCTACAGCCCTCAGAATTGATCAAAACAAAAAGCCGAACTTGTACAGTTTTTATAACCAGTTCCTAAGGGTCTGGTCAAGTTCAGCACAGGATAAAATTAAACAGAGATTGATTTATGTAGAAGGAACTGTAGTTGCAAGGTTGGCAAATTGTATCTACTGCAAGTGGGAATGGCTATTGCCAAACACAAATCACATTAATTGTAACAGAAATAGGAAGACAAAAGGTACAACTTTTTTGCTGTTTTCTTTCCAGTGCAAGTACCAGCCTAATCTGTGAGCAGGGAAAAAAAGAAAAAGGCAAATAAAGGAAGTGTGATTGTTTTCTTGTAATGCAATGAGACAGCAAAACAAAATGAAAGTTTCACAACTCCTAATCATTTAATTCTCATGTTTGAGCCTTCATTTGTCATCCCCTATAGAGCAGAAAGTCAAGACTCAATATACTACCAAGTGAAGAATTTTATCAAATAAAAGGATCCGAGTGCTGGATCCTGCACTGGAATGATTTCTCCGTGCCACCCTTAAAAATGAGAGAAAACTTATCTCTGCCGAGTGACTCAGGAAAAAGAAAAAAAGCAAGCTTTTGCTCCCTGCCAAGGAGGATTAATCTAGCAGTTAGGCATTTTCCTGTCATTGCCTCAGGTAAAGAAGTGGGATAACAAGTGTTTCCAAAAGGTGCCCCAAACCCAGCAATGGAAGTGCGGGTGAATGAGAAGGCGAAGGGAAAAGCCGGCCCCGCACGTGGGCAGCTCCGCACAGAGCCCAGCCGGGACCTCTGCCGCAGGGCGCAGCCCACGCCGCGGGAGCACACGCCTGGGTAAGAGCTCCCCTGGGTGCAGGCTGGGTACACACGTGCAGATTCATCTCTGCTATTTATAAGGGACATTGCCAGGACAGTGCACCCCTGTGAAGCGAAGCCACAGCAAAGCTGTGTGCTTTCTCGCAGGATGCTCAGAGCTGACACCGCAGCATCTGAAGACCATCACTCAGGGGAGGAGGTGTTAGCTTTGGGGGGACGTGCTCCGTGAACTCTTCTAAAGGCCTCTCAACAGTCAGAAAAATCCAGGAAGAAAGTCATTAAGAGTTATATCAGCCAACTACCTGGAGCTCACACGTTACTAGTTCTGCATCCTAACCCACCCTGAAAAGTCACAGCCCAAATTCTCGTCTATTTTTATCATAGGGAAAATCCCTGTTGGGCACCGAGAACCCTCTGTGAGGGCTTCGTGAATGAAATAATTTCATCATTATGTTTCCTCTGTGGACTGCTGCACCTTCACTAGTGCTGCTGCTTGAGTACCGGTAAAAAAAAAAAAGATCTAGTAGGAATTTCTGCATTAAGGCGTGATCCAAAAGCAGCTCTCTTAATGTAGATCTTTCTTCTCTGACTCAGCAATACCACTGATGAATAATACTGCTTGCAAAGCACCTCTGATTTACCAAGCCTTCAGCCTACTGCAGTACCAGATCATTTTCCCCCCATTCCACTTCCCTTTTCCTTGAAAACCTAGTGATGTCTCTGTCATGTTAGCATTTAAACCCCCCTGTTCTTACATGCATGTTACACCTGTGACACCTGCTGTGGTTGCACACTGAAAGCAAAGTGCCAAACGATGCAGGGAGAAGGAGGGGAAATCAAAGCATTTTAGAAATCTTAAGCTTGGTAAAAGCTGGGTATAATATTGCTTAGGCTGCAAGTTGGCTTGAGAAGACAGTATCAAAGCACCACCATTTCCAATTGCTTGAGCTTTACTTTTTAAGTTTATTTCTACTGCTTATTGTAGATCCCAGACTGACAGCTCTGAAAAATGTATATTTTCCATTTACACAAGAATAAGAAGCAACAACTCAGCAACAGCGCAGGCGTCTGAGAGCTATCTTTCCCTAATAGTGAACCCAAACTGTTGACCTGGGAGCATCACCTAGAGGACTGTGAACCCATAGTCCAGTCCTGCCCTTGATTTTCTTCAGACTGACTACTTGCGGAAGCGTTTGTGAAAGACACAGCCAGAACCATAAACTGACAGTCCTGTAATGAACAACTGATGGAAATTTCACAACCAATCTGCTCAAAGTCCATGCGGCTGCATACAAATGAAAACAGAATATAATAAACACTTAAGTCTCTTGCAAGACCAAGTCCTCCAAAAAGCCACCGCTCTAGCTATAAAAGCTCATTTAATGTAAATCCATAATGCACCGGTACTTGTTGCATTCCAATGTGGATGTAAAATTCCCATTTGGGTTGGTTTTACAGCGCTCTGACTTCATTCACGAGTAACAAACAGACCTTTCTTATGTTCCTGGAGGTGATGAAGACAAGGCTGGAAACTCATCACCGCTCCGTGATCCTGCGTCTGCAGTCAGACCAGCCCCTGTTTACCACCAGGTTCAACAGAAGCATTTGAAATTCCCAGTGTTCTTAGTTCATAAGCTAAAGAAGAAAATTTCTATTTCTATAGCAATCTTCTAAAATAAAAACACTTTTACCTGTAAATCTGTTGGTGTAAGTGATTTCTGCGGGTTCATCCCTAGCAGTAGATGAGATGTTCTCCTAACGCATCGCTTCCTGATATCTGGATGCAAATTACAGGAGCCGTACTTCCTGAAATCAGCATAAAGAAGTTGAAAATGCATTAGGTTTGGGAGTAAGCTTGCCTTTCAGTATAATATTTCTATTACAGCAGCTATCCAATTGGAAAAAAACAGCTCATCCTCGCATATGATAAAAAAAGCAGATAAGTTTGCTGCTATGATTTCGGAAACTTTTGATGCTAGCAATGTTTACATGCCATACACAGTATATTATAAGCTAGCAATTAAAACCCTTTCTTTTCCTACATTAAATAAAGTCAGTTTTAGTCCCTGTGACACAGTGGGCTGCGAGCACTGCCCAGCCTCTCCCTTCTGCTCCAATTTCCATAGGCTCATAGGCTTTGCCACAAGTCTTCATTTCTGATTTACCTGCCCCTTTTACATGCCTGAAAACCCCCTTTCTGTGGAGCTGACGGTGCTGGGGGTTTGCATCGCGGGATGAAACGCAACGTGCAGTGCCACCCCCTCCCGCTCCTCGGGGGCGTTGTGACTCACGCTGCGCAAAGTGGGTTGAAAAACAACCCCAGAAGTAGCTGGACCTTTTTGATCTGCTGCCTTGTGATGTGCTGTCAAAGAGGGGATGCTCCGCGAAACATGCAAACACACGTGGCAGTACTGATGCAGCAAGCTTTTGATGCAGCCCTGTCTGCACTTAAAGCAAATCCTCCTTTTGAGGATCTCACAGCGGTTTGGGCAAAACAGCGAGACAGGCAGGGAGGCTGCACCCGCTCCTGGAAGTAGCAAGTACCAATTTTTCAATACAAAAGAGTAACTTATAACAAACACCCCCACGCTACGCAAAACCTCGTAACCGTCTCTCTGGCTCCTACGCCAGCCACAAACTGGCTCTAACCCCCAGATGGAAGAGCAGGACTAAGTACAGTGAATTAATTTCCTAAGTCACACTGGTGCAGGCAGGGGACCTGCCAGGATTGCGGGGCACAGCAAGAGCGATGTGCTGTTCCAGGTCTGCCCACAGCACCCTGGAGAAACCTGGCCAAAATCCTGCCGGGCTCCCCGTCAGCCACAGTATTTCTGCTCCTGTTTGACTTGACACGGTTCTGGTTGATGCACTGTTGCAGCAGAACTTGTTTCCAATTTAAAATCCTAGGACGGATCAGATAATTTGCATTTACTTAAGTTTTCAGACCTTAGGACACCATATGATGAAAGCACCTTCATTAGTTTTAATGATTATTGCAACTAAATTAATCACCTAAGTTCCCACAGCAAAACTAGCCTCTTAAGAAACACGTGAGCGGCTTGGTCCATCCAGAAAGGGACAGAAACAGCGCGCCCAGAGCCACGCAGTAAATGTGTGGGAAACCCAGCCTAAGAAAGTGCAGGAACCCGTTTACAGACAGTTTTATCTGCTTTTTTCCATCAGGGGCTATATAAAGACAAAAAGAAACGGAGATTTTTAACTTAAATTTTTAACTGAAGTGCTTGATGGCAGCGTTAAAACACGATGACAGGAGCGTTGCCGGAGCCCGCAGGATGCGGTGACGGGCTGCGAGCCCCCTCTAGCGCGACGCTCCCGGACGGACGCTCCCGCAGCCGCCTCCACTCAGCTCCGGGCGATTTCTGTGCAGCCGCCTTATTATTTATGGCTGTTGTCAGGCGAGGGGGAAATTCAAGGGGCGTTCAGCATCAGGTAGCTCACAAGGCGTGTGGGGCTGTGCACAGCCCAGCCCTGCGGAAAGGAAAATGCCCATTCGACATGCCGAGAAATTGGATAAAGATCTTTACTGTCATTATATAGGCGAAATCTCTTTTGGAAAGACTGCAGAGAGAACTGTAAAGATCCCACCCAATCTTGGTAAACAAGTTTACATCCTTAATTTTCCAGTGCAGTTCATCTGTCAGACTAGACATTTCGCTCTGCAGTCCAAAGGCGGGTTAATCAAACATGTTTAAAAATATAAATAAAATGCTGCAATGAATAATATTTGTAGATAGACTGATCTGAATGTTATCAAATGAAAGAAATTACTTCAGGACTTAGAAGTATTTCTGTTATCAGATCACACTTTCATATTTTTATAAAACTGTGAGGGTTTTTTTGAGCCTCAGTAAATTATATTCAGCTCTTAAAATCTCCTTGAGCCACAGCATATCTGCAACACAACATAACCCAGCTTTAAGGGCTTACTGAGGAAACAACTGGGTGTGATTCAAACTTATCAAGTATCTATCCATTCTCCCAATAAAGAAAGAAATGCAAAAATAAAATTAAACTATAAAAATAAGTAGGGAAATTGTGTCTTCCAGAGGAAGAGCACTGATCCTCCCAAGAGGTCTCTCCACAAGACCTCTTCCCTAAGATCCTTCCCGCATCCACGCGGTCGGGTCAAACAAGCACCTCACTTGCTGCACCCCTGAATAATTCAGGCCACTGCCTCCCCAATTCCTCTGACAAGTGGGCAGCAGCAGAGAGCTCTGCTCCCCCCCACAGGGGTGGGGGCTGCAGCCTCATGCACTCCATGTCCTTCACCCCCAGGTGGTAATGTCAATGAAGACATTCCCAAGAGGAGGCAGAGGCACCATGTGCCAGGACAGGGGGGCAACGGCTCAGTACTGTCAGCTCTTGAATTCATGGAGTAATGACAAGCAGCCACCCCAGAGTTCTGCTCTCCACATCCAGGACCCTTTTTTTGTGGCCCACAGTAGCAAGGGACATAACAGTTGGCACTCCTGCAACTAATGAAAGATGCCTTAAGAGGGCTGTCTAACCAAAAAACTCGTCTGTGCATTTCTAGTAGAGCTAATAAAAAAGCGTTATCTCTCCCTGAAAACCTTTCCTTCCTCAAGACTTTCTCACAGACTCTTCAGTTGAGAAGAGCTGGTCCCAAGAGTGTTCTCCATCACTGTCCTCATCCCAGCGCACGCAAAAACCTCACCATGGACTCAGACAAACTGTCCTTTTGATTTGTGAGGCTCACAAAAGCAGCAAAGCTTCAAGCTGCCGAGAAGAGGAGGATCAGGTTATGATTTCTCCTCCTATTCGGCTGCTAGAAAAAAAAATATTTTATACTCCTCCGAGTCTCACATCCAATGTTATTATTTTTTTACCATTATGCCAATAAATAACTACTAATTTCTTACAGAAACCTGAGACCCCCAGAGGTCATTGGGACAAATGACTTGTCAAGCCACAGCATTGTCATCTTCACCTCTCTATCTTTTCTTCTTATTTTTATGGCACTTTATTTACTTGCTACCTGTTGTCTGCATACTGAAGTGTAACCTCTCAGCAGCCAGATCTCAGTGCTTTGCTTTAACAGCCTATAACAAGGCCCTGACCTGAGCCCTGAGACATGACTGCACTAAACTCACACCATTACCAGGAATGAAGCAGATATTTCTGCATCTGAAATGGGGTTTGAGTGCTGTGCCTTCCACCACATCCATACCCCATCGCAGTGACCTGGAAGGGAACAAAATAGCTTAGGAGCAAAAACACAGATAGATCACGTTCTCGGTCGCTGACCTCCCAAGGACCCAATGGAGCTGGTCATCTTGATGGTCCACAAAACTGCACCAGTAGCTGTTGTTCGGCAGCCTCAGATCTGACCTGCAGGGCATCTCCTTTACACCAAACAATATTAACACTGGTACCTTCATGTCACAGCACATCATGAGGTCTAAAGATAAGCTGCACTGGAACCAGTCATGCGTTGGCTTATCATCCAAGGAGGTCCCAAATATCATGGTGCCAGAGATCCTCTCCCAGGGCTTGGGGGAGTGCGAGCAGTTGTCTGAGGTTAACCACAAGGACAGATGCCGAGTCTGCCATTTAGAGTTGTCCCTTAGCCGTCTCAGGTTCCTGGTGAGGTTGGGGGTTTTTTCAGTGGTTTTTTTTTCCAGTGGGGTTTTATGTGAATAATAAAGACCCAGATCTGCTTTCTGTAGGGGGAAGCACTGACCTCCAGGAATATCCATTGGTTCCATCCATTACAGAGGTCACATCAGCCACTTGTACAACTCGTACCTGCTCTACAAGCCCGCAGGGAAGATGGCTCCGTACCTGCCTGAACTTGGTAATGCTGGGATTTGTTTGACACTTTGCCATAGGGAGCTGAAGAGGACTTCTTCCCTCTGCTCCTCTTCCTTCCAGACACTTCCCATTCACATCGCATGTGGAAAGTTACAGATTTCAGAGTTTATGTCCATAGATCAGAAGTCAAGAAAGGAGGCAGCAAAGGGGCCTTTGATGGAGTATGAAGTAGGAGACATTTCAAAGATAGTTAAATAAAAAGTCTTTGGTGGTTTTTTTTTTCTTCTTTTTAACAGCTCTGTATAGTGCAAATGTGAAAACAACACCCACAGCAATATGGGTTAAGGAACATTTGTCAATAAGGAAGAGAATAAAAGCAGGCACTAAAACAACAGAAATAATGACTCTACTTTCCAGATTTTGATTCTAAGATGTCTGGTGCCTCAGGCACTTATCTGAAAAACTCTTCTTCAGCACTGAACCTCACTGTTTCGCCTCAAATAGTTGTAGTTAACAAATATTCTCTGTGTGTGTGTGTGTATGAGAGCTGCTGACAGACAGCCTATAGCTATATGGAGAGATGGAACTGCCAAGAGGGAATAGAAGCAAAAGGAAAAAGAAATATTAGAGCAATATATCTTAGGCTTGGAAAAAATATTTCCTCTTTCTTTGTCTTTCCCCGCCATGTCTGGGGAAAGCACTGCCACGTGCAGGGAACACCGTTCTTGTGAAGGAGGCGATTTCCACGGTCTCTTCACCCTCAGAAGTCACCGTCCAACCTGCCCACCTTTATCTTCTAGAGCACAGAGTGGGATTTTTTTCTCAGCAGTCTTCATTAAACTGCTGTCCCAGTCACTGTGTTACCTTCCATGACAGAACCCTACCAAGAGAAAGGGGAAGACGCTACTACACTAGTGAGAAACGGCATGCCCAACTGGGATTACTGCAGTCTTTTTCTTTCCTCTTGTTGTTTAGGATTTCACCACACTGCCCAAGCCAAGCCGTCCAGCTAAAGCTCCGAACTCCATCTGTGTGTTTTCACTGTGATGGTTACAAAACCAGATCATCAATATTTAAAGAATTACTGTTTGACAGCATGCTTCCAGATGTTCTTGCTTTCATTATTGCCTTATTACTTAAAAAGTCAACAGTATGTGATATATTAAATATATAATCTACTCTGACACTCATCTACATGCTGTTGTCTGGTGGGATTAACCTATGAGACAAATACATTATTTTTTGCACAATTACTGAAATGAAATTTAGGTTTAAGAGCTGCCAGAATGCAACAAGCAAACATCCTCAGGCTGCACTGAAGCCCTCTGCCCCCACACAGGGGACACGGGAGGCAGCGGTAGGACCAGCCCCTCGCTCCAGGCAACATGTCCCCTTGTAACGGCCAGTCCACAGGGAATTCGAGCCAGCCATCACCACCTGGAGAACTCACTGTTGATGCTGACACTTTTTATGTATTGCTACAAATATTGCACTTCTGGCCAGTTTCAAGTGACAGAGAAAGCAACTATCAACAGAAAAGATACCCTAAAGCAGAGCTCAACTACTTCAGAGCTCCGAGATGTTCCCCCATGCTCGTCCAGGGGGATCTCTGCTGCTGGTGAACACCAGAGGCCTCTAGAGGACACTAGTGATGCCTCATCAGGAGTTAATTTTATTCTGGAGCCCAGAACTCCCTGCCCCTCTAATACGTCCTGCACAAGAATGCACCCAACAGTTCAACCAGCTGAGAACCGGCTCATGGTCTCCTTGTACCTCTGGGAGGAGAGCAACCTCGCATCCTTCCCCAGAGAGACGCGACTTGAGAGCGCAGAATTCCCTGCCCTGCTGGAAATACTCCGCGGTTCCCGGTTTTGCCTCTCCCACCCAACCACGGCGCTTCCCGCAGAAGCGTGCGACAGCCGTGCCAGTGAGGAAAACACCAAGGGCAGCGGAGTGCTTGGCTGTAGCCTCCTGCGTTATCTGGGTACAGAGATTTCTGTCCCTGTATCCCCCAGTCTGGCAATTTACCCTAGCATAAAAAAAGCGTATTAAAAAATCATCCATTTCCCTCCATTTGGATTTCCCTTGTCTGAACCACAGCAATGCCTGTATAAGCCTGCATTTGATTACTAAATTGCTTTGTATTCCCTTTAAGACTGTTTCATCTGTTATCCAGGGATACAGGAGGACTCCGAGTTGTGTCACCTTCTAGTCTCTGCCAATAACGTAATAATTTGATATGGAAACTATGCATACTATTATATTCTAATTTGATATTTAAAACATGCTTTGGCAGACAGCTGAATCCTATTGATGCATTTATCTGATTTCTCTCTGCTTTTTTATTCTGAAAATACTCAGAGGGAATATGCCGTATCACATTTCCATTATGCACGCCGAATCTATATAACTTCCATTTTCTTTTTTTTCTAGAGCTTGGTAAATATACAAGCATATTAAAAAAAAAAAAGAAAGGAAAATGCCAAGACTGCAAACTGGGTAAAATTCAATCACATGCTACAGAGTGGGAACTCCTAGAGCTCTAATCTTAGATATTTGGTCTTTGTCATCCTCAGTCCTGTCCCTTCTTCCTGCTCTTCCCATTCCAGCTCCTTGTCTCCAGATTCCCCATCATTTTATCTCAATCTACACAGGCCCCCCCCAGACATCCTTGTCTCCTTTACCCGTTTGTCCTGCCCATTTCTGTTTCATTTAAGGAGCCAACAGGGAGATACCTCACCCTGGTGAAAAGCCTTTTGCAGGAATATTGGAGTATTTTAAAAGGTGCTGAGAAGAGTCTTCTACAGAATCCTAAAGATGAGGACTCGTCTTGACTCAGGATGTTCCTGCTTCACACAAACGGCACTCGCCGTGGCTGGCAGAAACTGGAATTTATTTCACTGAAACCACTGCAAACAAATATTAAGGATTAGGCTATGGAATCGTTGGACAGAAAATTGGGGGACTGCTGCTCACGCTGGATCAATATTTGTAAGGAAGTGATCCAAAGTGATGTGGAGAGCGAGTGGCACGGCTGCGGCGAGCCTGTCCACCCAGCAGAAGTGACACAAGCTGACAGGGGAGGGGAAGCCAGCCACTGACAGAATGAAAATTACAGCATAAAAGCAATACCAATTCAGTCGATGAAGCAGTTTGCTGGAGGAAAAAGAAAAACAACCATCAAATTCAAAAACAGGAGGCCAAGGGAATGCAAAAGGAGAAGGGAACAGAGGAGAATCAACAGAAAAATCGGAGCAAGGAAGCGGCAGGGCAGCAGGAGCGCCCGTGGTGAGCAGCCGGGGCAGGGAGAGCTCCCTCCTTCCTGAGAATAAGCAAAACGGTCTTTTTGGAAAAAATATTTCTGACACTTCTAATTGCTCCTGCATGGGTAACTGCCCTAATTCAATTAAGTTTTATTTCTAATGAACTCCAGTGAGGAGAGCTCAGTTATGAAACCAACAGTATCATGGAATAACTGAGAGCCCGTCTGCAGCAAACACGTTCCCCAGACAGGGAAGGCTGTGAGCAAGCCGGAAAATTTTGTCTCCAATATATCAATAAAACTAGTTACTCAGAATTAAGCAAGTCTTTCATCTACTTTTGAAGTATCTTCATATAAAATGTAAATGACCTGGTAGAAGCCAGACAGCTTTCTGGAAAGCTTTAGTACCCTGAGTAATAGGTTCAATTGATATCACCTACTGTTATTTGTTTCGCCACCTCTCCCCCAACAGTGGATATGAATTTTCTTCCGAGAACACTGAATTTTTGTATATTTTATGAATTCAATGTGCAGGAGAACCCGAGGAAGATAAAAAGAGGCATTTAAGATCCAAGAGAATGAAGGTTACAAATGGTTTCAATTAAAGCTACACAAACCCCTGGATTCCCTGGATTATTTTTTCCACAATTCAATATTTGTCCGTGATGCGCACACAAACCACCCTCCAAAGAATCCTGCCCTCAGTAATTTTCCCTTTTCTTAATCCTGATGTACAGAGCCTGGCCTCCCGGGATATTAAGAGGATCTCATAAGGACAATCCAACTTCATATTGATTCTGTTTCCCAGATCCATAAACTTTGTTGCCTTAGTAAACACAGGAGTGAAGAAAAAAAGCAACGCATGGTTTAATTTAAATACCACTTCTAGCAAAAGGAAAAAAACACAAATGGGAAAAAAAGCAGAGGATGCTGCTTGTTTGCTAAGATTGTGCTTTGTGAAAGATGCAATATAAACTGACAAGGGAAGGAGATGATCATTGTTTGAATAACATCAATACCAACAGAGACGCATATGAATCTGGCAAGGGACATGGAAGATCCAAACCCCGGAACACACTGATGTACCAGTAAACATCATTCAGACAGTGAGGGGGAAGGGAGGAGGAGCAGAGGTTAGCTGGGGTGGGAGACAGGCTGGAGAGACCAGGAATAACATTTTCTCCAAGTTACTGCTGGGCAGTAAACGTGCCAGTCTAATTAAGGCCCTTCCTAGCTTCTGGGTTTTTTTCCCTTCTTTTTTTTTTTTTCTCCATTTTTCCATCTGGACCATCACAGCTATAGATCACAATTAATTGGGGTTTCAGGTATTTTCTGCTAATTGTTTTGTTGTAATTAATCCTGCCTCAGAAGAGGGAGGTGGATGCTGCTCAGCCGCGGAGCTGAGCCGGTGCTCGGGAAGATGCGACCAGGCAACCCACGGTGCCCTCACAGTCACGGCACAACCCTGCCCCGCGCTGGCCCACAGACACAGGCCGGTATGAAAACAGAACTGGGGAGAAGGAGACATCGGATGCAGCAATGAGCCCTCCAGCCTTTGCCTTTCATTCTGGTACCAGTGCAAAGGAAGGATGGTAATCCTTCGCTACATTAACTGGGAGGTTTTTCCTTCAAAAGAAGTTTGGCTATCTGCCCCTTTAGGGAATTTGGGGATAAACTTTGAAAGTCTTCTCCTGCCTCTTTCCTTTTTTGGGGGTGACTTTTGTCCTGGTTTGGGGTGGAGCATATATTTGTACATATTATATATCTTTCATTATTTCCTTTTTATTTTATTATTAATATTTCATTAAGGTAGATAAGTTTAGAAAAAACTGAAAAGTCTCCTCAGCTATCTTTTTCCTCTCCTTAAAGCAAGAGATGGGAGCGAGCATCTGTCACCTCGTCAGTGGCCAACCCAGCCCAAACCACAACACTTTTCAGCACATTGTGCCCTCATTTTTTTGGCAGCAGAGCCATCCAAGCTTTTCCAAGACACCCTGCGTTTTGCAGGATGCAGCGTTTGCCTGACGCCTGCAGGTCCCATCCTGCGCCATCCCAGCCAGCACAGCACATCCCACACCAGCGCCCACAGAGGCCTCGCTCGAGGGGACCCCGATGGCAGCAACGGGGGCTCACGCAGGTGCATCCTGCCCTCCGGACCCACAGCGCCGGCACACCACCCCCTCCACCCACCGACAAGCACAGTGGAAACCTCAAACCTCGACCGCAACCAAAAAGTGGCCAGAACTTTTAATTCAAAAGTACTTGAGAATTGACATTTGAAGAGGTAACATGACAATTCATTGGGCTAAATCAATTACTGATTATCAATATAGCACTTAGTGATGTATAATTAGTATGTAAAAGATATATTTAGCTGTAGATTATACTAGTAATAAGGGCTACATGAGCAATAGCTGTATAATTACATTTTATGAATACAGGAAACCTTTGAGAAATGCTCCGAGATTTAATTGACATTTAACAAGATAACTACAGCAAGTTAATTAGAAATTATGTGCTAAAAATATGAATTAACTTTTAAATAATATTTTAGCTTGCCGCAATATAACTATAGTAGCTCATTATATGCCAGTGAAACACCTAAATGAAATAGTTCTTTCAAATACCATCTTTCTAATTCATTTCCCACAAACTAAAGCCCGTATTATCAGCTTCTCATTCTGAATCCTTTCTGGAATAAAGAGGCTGAGTTGATCAGCTTAGTGAAAGACTTATTTTTATGGTCCTTTCATACTTTTTAAAAATGAGATTTCTCTTACATTTCTATCAGCATCCAGAGAAAAGATTTCAGTTCAGCTGTGCTTTCAGCTTTGAACCCGGAACAAAAATGCAAAGTAAGGCACTGACAAGCATTTAGACTCCCTGCAAGGTGATACATCAGGGATTCTGACAGTGCTAATACAGCCAGAAGTTTGGAGAATAAAACAACCCTGAGCTGGTTCTGATGTGGATGGGTGTAATCACAAAGAAAATATAATAGCAGGTCTTGGCGGAGCTATGTTATTTTTAGATCTAGGTAGGGTAGTTCAAAGATGATGGAAATCTGGCTCAAAATTAAGATTGCTACAGATTCTCAGGGGAGCTGTAGCGCCAAGGCACAGACACAGCCTTTTCCGCCAGCCTCCAGTGGCTGGATGGATGCTGCTCCCAGAGCCGAAACACCCGGCAGCCCGGGGTGAGCAGAAAGACTCATGGAAGGCAGCAAGGACTTGCAAGTTCAGCTCCGAGATGACTGCCATGAGATCTAAAATCTCTATGGTTCAGACGCTGGTATTTTTTATTATTTTGCATAAGATTCTTCCCATCTATACACATTGTTGGATTTCTGGGGGTTTTTTATTACTCCCTGCCCTACCACACTTCGCCCATAGGTCACCTGGAGTTTAGCTCATCTCCACTAAGAGTTTTGCAGCCCCTCAACCCTTATCCCGGCAGTTAATCTGCCTGCATGGAGAGGGAATTAAGCTATTCGGAGAAGCAAAGGGGCTACCATTACTAAGAGAAAATGGTGCAATCTCTCCTGCCTCTTGCTCAGTATGTCCCAGCAAACTCCAGGGTCTCTCGTGCAATTCCTTTTCGCCAGCACGCCCTCGTTAGCATTCTGGACCAGATACTCCAGATTATGCATACACAGAGCATACATGATTTAGTGTCTCTGCTCTTGAAAATGTCGCTTACTTCAATATATCACGGGAGGAAATGGAGAAAACAAGATGATAAAGCAGTGAAAGATGGGCAAGATGACCTGATCTGCACCTGAGATTGCAGCACTCTGCGGCTCATGTAAATTGGGGGGTTGTTTTCGAATTATGAAAGCCAGGCACAAGCAGAACACTTTGGACAAGAGAAACACCAACCCTAGTCTTGTCCCAAGGTCTGACTCTACAACTGACTAGAAGAAAGGCTTTAAAAATAAAAAGCAAAGCCAAAAGGTCAAATTGTCCCTGACCTCCCCTCTTAATACAGAAAAGGCAGGAGAACAGAGTAACACTTTTAGAGCGTCATAAATTTTCCTGGTTATAAACTCTGCCTTATGCTTACAAAATCAGAGGAAAAGAGATAATAAAAAATACAAAAAAGTGCATCAGGAAAACAGGGGATTTCTGGAAGATACGACTCTGAGCAAAGCTCACCTTTGCACTGCTGTTGCAGAGACTGTGTCTTCTGTTCTGATGCAGCCACATCCCCGATGGCTTCTGATGAAACCCAGGTCACTGGTCACAGACTTCCTGCTGAAAACTTTTTCCCTGACACAAGCGCTAGCCAATAGAGTTAAAATAAAAAAAAAAAACAAACATAAAAAATGAAGTAACAAAACCAGCCTTTCCTGCAGCTAACACCAAACCCTGCCATAGGCAGAAGGGTGGCCCAGGCCCTGGGTTTCTCTCCTCCCCACACCCAGGTGATGCCACTTGCTCCTTTGCTGCAGCTGTGTCTGCAGCAGGACTCCAGGAATCCTGCTCCCATCCCAAGGAGATCAGGCACCGCTGTGGGGTCAGTCTTTGCTGCAGAGTTTTCTTAAACCGCTAGACAGCTGGGGAGGATCTGTCTACTGTTTCTTCCCCAAACTCTCTCTCAAAAGTAATGATGGATCCTTTCAGGACAATGGGGTTTTCTCCTAAGACCTATGAGGAAGCTTTGGATGTTTTGCTAAGCTTCTCTACAAAAAATATTTTAAAGAAGATAAAGTGCATGTTTATATGGGTTCCTCTTTTACTTGGTCAGTAGATTAGTCAAGATTGATTTTTCTGCACGAGAGGGAGAGGCCTAAGGTTAAAAGATAAAAGATAATCTCCTTTTTAAATGTAATTTAGATTTTTCTGGTATTAGCTCCAGTATCAGCACAAAATCACTTCAATTTTCCAGGAGCACCTGAGACCCATTGTACAGCTGCACGCGAGCAGGAACCATCTCCTCTGGCAAATGGAACAGCTGAGGACCACGACGCCCGCGGTACCTGCCCCACGCAGGGTCCTCTGCCGGGGGACCCCGAGCTCGCGCGCTGGGAACATCTGCCAAACAAGAGAGATTAGCGACAAAGTTCTGCTGGGGAGTTTGGCTTTGGTTAATTTATTTATTTCTGCTCTAGTCGGTGCAGATTTAGAATTGAAGCCTTCAGAGCACATCTTTAAAAACCTCCCCAGTCCCCCGTGGGTGAAGTCTGATGACCAGTTCATCACTGGGAGGTCTCCAAGAGCTCAGTGATCCAGGCTGCCATCGCGCTCAGAGTTAGGGCTCAACCTCCAGTCTGAGGACTTTCGTATCCAAGCCTTCTCATGACCGCTCTTGCCGGAGAGCAGAAGATCAGAGCTCCTCTTGTGGAGCAAACACGGGTTAGCTACCTGGAGTTTTCCTTTTGTTGAAAAAAGCTTTTTTGTACGACATGTCACAGTGGGCTGGGTAGGAATGGCTGGATTATTCACCAAGAATAATTGAGCTGATACATTTCAGCATTTTTCTTTGAATAAATTATTTGGAAATAAACATTTTCATTATTCGACCATCTCTGATGTTCCATTAGCATTCAGTGAATTATTTATTCAGCAGCTTTTCCCATCAATCACTGAATAAATTATTCGCAAATAAATTATTCTACCAGCTTTTGCTTTAAAGATGTCCCTTTGAGAACAATAGCTTCCCAGAATAGCAAACAGGCAAAGGGAGCAATTTAAAAGGCCTGATTCTCATCTCAGTTGTCCTGGTAGAAATCTGGAGACTATCATGGAAATTCCTGGCCCTTTGTCTGCATTTACACGTCTGTAAGTCAGCTCAGATCATGGTACAAGAGTGCTCCACTTTGCTGAAGCCAGCACAAAAACCTTCGGTGCCCTCAGAACCAAGTCTTTGCCTTTATCCTAATGGGCAGGTTCGTTTCCAGCTCATGAAATTGAGCTGGATTTAAGTCACCTCTAATCAAACCGACAGCTCGGCTCCGGCGCGTGTCCGGGGAGAGCAGGGCATCGCGGCACCACCCCGGATAGTCCTTCTCCCTCCGAGGCAGCCAGGCAGCCCCGTTACCGCACCTTCTTATGCATAATGCATTCAAATCTCGTCAGTACACCAAGCCCCAGTGTAAGTCTTGTTTGTGTCTGGGCCAAGGAGGATGAAAGCCTGTTAGAACTAAATGAAGGCTACATTTATGCCAATTTTAAGGAATAATTGAGGTGCAGCGCAGGGGAATTTGCTGAACTCCTCTGTCCTTCTAACAAGAAAGAGACTCTTTTGTTAGGCAGCACAAAAAGTCGCCCTCATTAAAACAAGCCATCTTTATCAAAACCACATGGAGGATTTATCGTCTTACCCATATGTTGGTGCCTTTCAGACAGATGCAGGAAAAAAGTGGGGGGGAGACCAACTATAGAGCCCTCATTTCAAGAGGGCTAATTATCAAAGCCCCATGATCCTCACGTTGATATCAATCATGGCAACACGCGCGAGGTTGAGCCAGAGTTTTAATACCACCAGCCCTACCTGGGTTGCCTGGTAGTATCACTGCAATAAATAATTGCTAATTTGCACAAAATGAACAAATGAAACACAATGTAACTGTATGAGGGGGGATAACTGAACAATAACATTAAGATATATAATTGACTTAATATCAGACGCTCGTCCCCCAGTGAACCTTTCTCCATCCTCAGAGTAATTGTGTAATGACATTTATGTGTAATAGACTTGTGACATTATAAATGACACTTATGTCAGATTGTCAGGCTGTGACAGCCTCGGAGACAGCTCCAGTGAGAAATTAATCACTTCTGAGGCTTGAAAGTTGCTCATTTATCGCTGCCAAATAAGATCTTGCAGACACAAGATCTTGCAATGAAATGAAAGCTCCCATCCACCTCACCCCCAGATGTATTTTCTCCCCACAGAAAATCTTCCTGGAGACCCTGCAGTAACCGTGTCCCCCATTAACAGCAGCGCTCAGCAAGGTCAGCCTACTGGAAGAACACAACCAAAGAGGTTACCGTCTTCTCCATTTCTTCCTCTCTCGACATCACAGCACCTTTTTACCTGCCCCTTGAAGTGTCCGTACCTCTTTAAACAAATGTATGTGTTATATATGCACATATTAGCATCTACATGTTTCACATTGCCAGGACTGCAGGTCGTGAAAGGGTTAAATTATGTGTCGGGGAGAAGAGGACATTTTGAAATCTACTGTACATAATGAATATAAAAAAGAAAAGAAAACCTTCTCCAGATCAGTGTAGGGGCTATTATTAGACTATCAAACTGTCATTTTTCAAAGCATTTCAATTGTCACAATTTTTTCTAATGGCTTCTAAAGCATTATCTAATGCCTGGGCCAAAAAAAAGAAGAGGATCAAAGCATGTTGAAAAGCACCAGTCAGACTGCGTGACAAATAAGTGTTTGCAGGCTAAACTCTCCCTATCCCATCTGCCTTCCAAAGTATTTGTGAACTTCCAACCAAGATAGCTTTATTTGTATATTGGTTTTTAAAGAGACAAGTGTCCTTAGGATTTTCCTTTTACTTTACTTCTTTTATAATATAAAAACACGTTCAGGGAAAGGCTGACCCAGTTGTAGTGATTTAGCATCACTGCTCCTGCTGCCATAACGGACACACCACAGCGGAGGTCCCACGGAGAGGCAGGGAGATGTGTAAGGCTCCAAAAGACAACACAAGAGGTTGTGGTGGATGAGGATGGAAGCAGCCGGATGGCAGAGGAGCAAAACAGAAGGGAGATATGATGGATGGTGCAGGGATTGTCCTGCTAAACGCTACGAACGAAGAACACTTGTGATCCGTATTTGGTGTAACACATGGTCTGGGTGGGTCTGAAGCACCCGGGAGACTCCTTGTCTTTCTCTCTGTCCCCTTCCCGCCTCCTGAGGCAGCCCGTCAGGAACGCCTGACCATCAGGGGCTGTGGCCTCCTCCTCGGACCTCGCGTTGCCCCCACCTCGCGTGCCCCCCAGGCGGCAGGGGGACAGGGCAGCGCGCGGCTGCTCGCGGCCACTCCAGGAACCGGGGTCTGCAAACGCCTTCACCTGCGATCCCTCTCCTAATATGCACGTAAGATTAGGCTGCTAATGTAACATATATTTTTTTCAGCCCCAGTGACAATGGAATTTACAAACTGATTCAGCTTAACCGAGTGTGACTGCAATAGGCTAATTCCACGTTCCTAATTAAATTACATTATTTTCTAGGTGGAGGTTTATGAGCAGAGGTGAAGAGTAATGATACGAACAAGCCACAGAATCACATGTACATGTTAGACCCGAGACACTTGTCTAGATGCAAAATGAGGTATTCTATTTACATCTTTTTTAAATGTCACAGTATTTTCCTGTGTTTAATCTAGGGCTTGTTTATGCATGGATTCATTCTCAGAAGAGGAACTGGGAGCTATTCAAAGGGAAAACTACAGACCTGACTGCAGAAAGGAAGTAATAAGTATCTGGATTTTCTCAAAACCACCACTTCCTATGTACAAAAGTAGAACTTTAAAAACAGCAACATTATGGCTGCTCGGTGACTTAGGAAGTTATTGTACAGTGGTAAGGAACTGATGGCAGGGATGGGAAGGGAGTCCCGAGGCTGGTCTTTCTGCCTGCATCCACAAGCTGCCTCTGCTGGGAAGAGAGCCCAAACTCTCCGTCTGCCACCCCCCTCCAGGACGCCGCACGCAGACCCAGCCGGCTTCTTTCCTGATGCTCTCCTCAGTGAACAAGTGGAGAAAATCCAACTTTGCATTATGGATGTTCAGAGGCAAATTATAGATTGCAGGCTTAGAGATTTTTCTGAAATTGTAAACAAAAAGGGAAGAAATGCAAGAAGCGGACATATAACTTTATGGCCTGTGAAATTGAATTGCCTTTTGCGGGTCCTTTCCTTTGGATGGACAGCGAGAGCGTCTGTCATCTTATGGGAGACTCAGAAAAGGAGTTTGTCACCACGTTTCAGCTCTAGTGTATTTACTCTGTCCTGGTGTAGCTGCTCTTTCATACTTCAGATCATTCTGGCTACCTTCTTTGTAGCATTTGATTCCAATAAATTGATTTTGAAGATGTACTGAGAATTAGGCAGATACTTCATTACATTGACTTTGAGATCAAACTTAGGAAGACATAATTGAACCTTTACGAATCCTGCAATCTCATTTAGACGATCAATCATTTTGTTTATCTACTTAAGCACGCTAATGGGGGCCAAGTATGGTTGCAGGAAAAAACCAAGGCACTTATCCAGTGTGAAGTTTGTCCCTGCCATGTCCAGGGACACCTGCCCCGGCACCCGCTCTGCTCCGATTCCACTAATTCTGCTCTGTCTTCCCAACAGCTCCTACCGGATGCTGCCGGGAAAGGTGACCCCCAACGGCAAACGCTCTCCTTCAACCCAAAGCCGCCCCACACCACTACGTAAGTACAAGGCACTTCGAAACAACACGGATTTTACCAAAATGGTAACTGGGGACAAGACCCGAAACGCACTGAGTTCGGTGCCTCAGTGTCTGTTCCTGTGTGAGGAGGTTCGTTCCTGTTAGGATTTGTAGATGGAATTTTCAGAGACGTTCAAAAGACGCAGGCACCCAAAGTGTACGAGAAATCGAGTTAACTCATTAAAACGTCTTGAAACTCTTAGCCACAATAATCGTTATCATTAGATAGTACTGTTATTACTAAAATAACAAGAATAATAATTATTACTGCTATTAGCTACCATTATTATTACTGTTATTACTTCCTGTAGTATTAGGGATCAGTTCAGTAAGGAGAGAAATGAGCATCAGGCCAGGGAGGTAAATGGGAAGGCTAAAGACAGAAAGTGAACGCTAGAATAAACAATCCTGTTCCTTTTTTTTGGCAGCAAATGATAAAAGATATGCAGCTGTCCTAGCTCCAAGGAGGGGCATTAATACATCACCTGATGCAGTTGAAAAGCTTACAAAAATCTGGTTATATTTTTTAATCATCTTGCATTTTAGACCTTTAAAGTACAAATATGGATTTCAAACATATCAGGGGAACAAATTAACTTAGAAAAATGGCCGTACTTTCCAAGGTTGCACCTGCCATGAAATTGCTCCAAGTTTGCATTTTCCCTTAGTCTCTAGTGTGTCATTACAGCAGATTGATCGCCCTCCTCTCCCCGGCAACTCCCCCATTAGAGGGTTATTGTATGGAAATTAATGGGAGGCTAGAAACATTTCTTTTGCAGCTGCAGTAGTAGAAGTCAGTTTTGATTAAGCACTCGAAACCCAGCAGACTGGGGTGATCTCTTTGCTTTAGTTCCCTCTTTTATTATCACTGGTGTCAAGTTTTGTTACTTTAGCCATTCCCCTGGTACTCCCACTGCATCCTGGTGTAATAATAGGGGTTATTTTTTTATGTGCACGTCTATTTATTTTAAATATATACAGACTGATTCTCAGTGGTGCAGAGTCCCTTTACACCACCCTTAACACAGCCGCAGCAGTCACAGATGCCCAGTCCAGAGGCCTCTTTGTGCTGTATCAGGAGCGTGGCTGCATCTCNATCACAGATGTCCAGTCCAGAGGCCTCTTTGCGCTGGCTGAGTGGAGTAAGGAGGCAGCGATGTAAACGAGTATCAGGAGCGTGGCTGCATCTCTGTGCAATTACCCTAACGATTGTTATATCTGGTGTCACATTTGATGTGTACCTGCTCCATCTCTTATTCATCTTGCTGTTTCCTACCTGCCCAGTTTGATCCAGTCCCCATTGTCAGCTGGCAAATAAGAGATGCAGAAAGTGTCTCTTATGAAAAGAGCCCATATTTTTTAAAAGCCAGATATTAATCAAAGCCACGATAAAAGAGATGTTGTAAGATACTTGTAAAACGCATGACCAGATACAATGCTCAGAGGACAGCATCCCACTTCTTCTATTGTCCCGACTGTTTTTCTTGCAAACAATGAACTCGGTGGGTATAAAAACATAGGGAGGGACCTGCCTTTTAAACTGATTCCACCGCAAACCATGCAATAATTGGAAAAAATGAAACTTCACACTGTGTCAGCTAGAATGACAGTCTCAGAGTTTGAAAAGGAAACTAGAATCATTTCGAGCATCAGCCGCAGAGAGCGGGGAGAGCCCCGCGCTCGCACAGCCCCGCTCCCTTCCCTCCAGCTCCCTGCCTGCGGCCTCGGCAGAGCAGCGGCATCTGCCCCTGGGTGTCGTACACATCCCTAACCGGTGGGTTTCCATCCTGCCTGCAGGGTGGCACAGCACCTGTTTGCCACTGTTTAAAACCCAGGGAGACCTCGGGTTCGGGGAGGGTTCTTGCGATGCATCACTTACTGCAGCACAAGAGCGTTTTTAGTTTAACAATATGTGGCACTTTCTTGACGAAGAGGCACGGATGGCTTCGGGTGTTGGAAATGGCTCTGTATGGTTTTACACATACACAAAAAGCTTATTGACCAGACTGCCTACCTGCTGTTCACAATTCAGTTTTCACTTCAATTATAATTTATAACAAGTTTCAGAGTGGGAAATTTGTCTTCATCCCCCCTCCAACACAAAGTACCTAAATTATGTGCCAATAACCGCTGATTAAAAAAAGCCCACTTGGGCTTTTGGGAACAAAACACAAATCGATGCCTGGCAAGGCCAGTCCCGCTGAATGCCGGAGGGGCCTCGGGCACGCCAGGACCACGGCCGAGCACAAGGATGCTCGGAGCACAGCAGGCACTGCTCACACAGCCAGCAAGAGAAAGGTGTGGCAAGGACCATCGCTCGGAGAACTGATTAAGTGGCACCTTTGCGGGGAAGAAGAAAAGAAAAACCTTTAAGGGATTATTTATAGGGCTCATAAAGGTGCCTTTTGAATATCCATCAATCAAGCAGTCAGTTAAAAAGTCTGCTCAGCACACAAGAGAGTAGAAGGAGTAAAGAAAATTGGATACGGCGTGCATCTGAGATGTAAAGCGATCATCCATAATCTTCAGCGCTCTGCTTCGGATGTAAAGCACGGCAGTTTGGTGGACGGGCCGTGAGCGGGATGGCGAAGCACTGAACAAACAGGTGCTTGGCTCAAAACTGATGTGGCGGTTTCTCCCCCTGCCAAAGCCAGGAAATGTCAGCAGTGAGTTTTAACAACTTTGGTAGGAATAATGGAAGACAGGAAATAATCCACTCAAGAAAAGAACTGAAGATATTTGGGTGCCAGCCAGAGGGCTGCAACCTGCCTTTAAGGAGCAAATAAAACCAGGAAGACAATAATAACAAAGCAGTGGGTGAGTGCAGTAGAAGGAAGGGTAATTGCTGGCTGAGCATCCGGCCTGCCAAGGGAACCGCCAGCCAGGGGAGGGGAGACCCGCGGGCTGCTGCAGAGCTTGCAAAAGCTGTAGGTCAAGAGCAATGGGCCCGTGATGATCACTGATTTGATGGCTGGCTGCTTTGCACCCCCGCTACTGCAGGAATAAACTACTGATCCATAGCAAACAGTTTTTCTAGGAATTCACTATCTCTTTCTTTGTACTGGTTTCGTAGCAGCATTTGTAAGTGCAGTATTTCAGTGAATTACAGTAGCACAGTAAGGCCCTTCCCAGCTTCCCTCGTTACCAGGAGACTTGCTTGGTCTAATTTAGAAAATAGAGGGGGATTTTTAGTTTTTTTTTTCCGATAAGCAGAACCAAGAGGTAGAAGTTGATGTCTGAAACGCAGGTTCCACCCCGGCAGCACCCCCTGCTCTGGCAGCCGTTGTGTGCCTCATTCCAGCGTGGCTTTACATTTCTTTCTGATGTGACTTATACATTTAATGACGAAGTGCTGTACTACAACTCCCCATTTATCTTAGTAAATGGTCCCAGAACAGCTCTAAGAAATGTATTTAACATTAAGACATCTATTAATTAATAAGCACATTAGTCAGCAATCAATACTCAGTTGATGATATTGTTTAAATTATACATGTATAATAAGGATATGGTTCTGCCTTCCTCATCTGTTTTAAGGCATACATTGAAAATGAGCACTGCAGAACGGCTTTGCATTTGAAAAAGTCTGATTAAAATTATTTTTAAATAGACTAATCCTACGAACATATTATATTGCATAAAATTAGCCCTGAGCACAGTCAGTTTATCACCTCAGTCTCTTCATAGTCCATTGATTAACCAGACCCTGGGAGCAGTCTATTCTCTTTACTGCGTTTGTATTTTATTGTAGTGATACTGTTATCTGTTTCAAGATCCTGAGCGAGGCATTCCTAGCAATTACTTCCTCTTGGTCTGCATAAAATGTGTGGATAATTCTCAGGCTGAGCCCCTGTCGCCACTTGTATTACTTGAAGATACCAGCAGCAACCTTAGCCTGCAGATCCTGTCCTCAGAATGCTCTCAGGCAACACACACACACTTGCATTAGCGTTTGCAGGGCAGCCTCTGTGGCGCAGCATCTTTACGGGCCATTTCCATAGGGAAACTGGAGGATTTCCCTGGCGCGAGGGGCTGGACCAACACGTGCCCAGACACCGAGTCATTCTGCACCATGAGACCCCACGGCCCTTTGGGCTGCTCGCGCTCACACAGGCCACGCAGTCTGGCCCAGGGGCTGAAGGATTTGCTCTTCCTCCTCTCCCCAGGCTCTCTCCCTCCTGTCCCCAGGCTCTGTCCCTCCTGCTCCCGCTCCTCCGTAAGCAATAGCCAGTGAGCAGCTCTGGCCCGGTACTGAACCCAGATTTCCTTGTGACACACACACACGCCCTCAGGTGTGTTTTCCTTCAGAAAATCCACTTACAATATTTTCTCTTTGGAGACTTTTCTCTTTGGCACAGGTTGCTCAGCCAACCTCCCCCCTACCCACAGGTTTCACAAGCTGCCACCGCTGCCGCTGGTTTTGCATGGCCTGATGACACCAGCCTGAATTTTGCCCTAAGCAGGGCTGCCGTAAATGGGAATGACTTAATCTAAGTGAAGAAAGTCAATGGAATTATTCCGGGATTTTGTCAATACAGGGATTTGCTTCGGCCCTGCTACTGTGGTTTAATAGAGCTTAAGTTCTCAGCCTGGACATGCTCAAAGTGGATTAAAATTATTTATTTTAGGTTAAGAAGCAGTTTGCTTAGGTGTAAAGTTAATATATTAGAATATTTAATGTATTAATATTTATAATAATTTGTTTAAGTTATATTAAATTAATATATGCCATTCACACAAGTAGTTTTACCTGGAAAGTTTTAACTAAATTGGCTGCAGCTCATTTCCATGAGTGTACACAAGCCCTAGAGCCAATGGGTTTGCTTTCAAATTATCACTCTATGTAAGAACAGTGTAAGTCCTCTCTTCCTACACGTGTTACTTTAAGTTACTATTTTTATTAGCGTATCTGTCAAAGAAAATTTTTGTCTGCTTTGCTTTCAGATGCTCAAGACTGATACACGGCCATTTTCCTCTCAATTTTGGCATACTATAGCTACATGACCGGCTGAATTATAGTGGTATTTTTTCGTTTTCTCACAAAGAAAATGCTACTTGGTTGCTGGCATCCTAGCAGCCCCCTCCAGAGCAGAACACTATTTGAACCCAAAGATCTTTACCAGCTGCTGGAATTACAAATTACATGAGCCCTCAGAACTTCCTGTACATTAATAAAAGCCATAGCAGGGGCCCGGGCTGATTGACAGACCAAATTAAAGGTGTTTCCTCGATCCACGTGGGCAGAGGCGGCAGGGAGAAGGGCTGGTGGAGACAAGCCCGTCCCTCGGCACGCTCCTACCAGCGCTGTGCGTGAGAGGGTGCTCTGCTCCCACCCAACCCCTGCGCTCCCTGGGGCGCTGGGTCTCCACCTGTCCGGGTTCTCAGCCCTGTGTGAATCCCAGAGGAAAGCGGAGGGAGCCCCGAGCCCAACACGGGGCCCAGAGCAGGCGGCCGAGGGGGTGTGGGAACCGCTGGGTGGCAGAAACTGTCTTACCCACGGGCAAGAAACTGTATTTCAGAAACAGGCACTGTGCAAAAAAAGGTGCTCTTCAGCATCTGTGTAGTGCCTGTGTCAGAAACCGACCCTGAATCACTGTGCTGAGCAACCAGCCCTGAGTGGTTCCAGTCCCTGCCCTGTCCCTCACCCTGTGCACACACACGATGTGTATTCTGAGGCAGAGCTTCTTGGTGATGCATGTCCAGCGCCAGCATCCTCACTCAGATGCTGAGATTTTGGTGGGAATATTTCCAATTATAAACTCCAGATTCGTCTCCTATAAACTTGTTCCAGTGTTTATCTAAAATTTGCCCTTTTAGAAAAGGCTTTTGCCATAAGCACCTTTGCTGTGATATTGTTGGCACATGGACTTGAACAGGGGGCACCACCCCAGCCCAACAGCTTAAAAGCTAAAATGAGCGTTCACAGAAGTGTTCATCCAACTCTGCACTGATATTACTTCTGCCCTGCAGTGAGGAGTAACCCTTGCGAGTGTGACTGTCCATGAGCTACAGGGACCCAGTGAAGCCCTCCTGGCTGGAGGAAGCCAGGCGAGGCTTGTTCCAGAAGGTTCTGCACACCCACAAACACCCGTCTCGGACAGTTTTCATACAGCTCGGTGTGAAGGAGCATGTGTTCACCTGGGAGCAGTATGGAACCGATGGGTTTGGCTCTACCTGAGCCCAAAATGCACAGCAAAAACCAGCCTGTGTCAGGAGACCAGAAGGACTCACACAAACCCACAGTAACCCAGAACAGAAAAGGACTTTCTCAGCCCCCCTGCACAGGCTGGACTGCCCGTGAATACCGGCGGGGGGTTTCTCCCGCTCATTCAGTCACTGGGTTAAAGCGGTTGGAGATTCAGCCCAGCTGAGATTGCACATCCAGGCGCAGGATCACGGCTCTAATCCACAAAACAGACTTCTCACCTGGACCGAGGACTGATGCCGAACCTGCAGCCCAAGGGCGCGCTGTGCTGAGGGTTAGTCGTGAGCACAGGCTGGTGGTACCTCTCTGCGTCTCAGACATCTCGATCAAACATTCCTGGAGGTCAGCACACGCAGCCGCAGAGGATGCTGTAATTCCTGTGATAAAAATAAAAACATAATGTGTTCTGATAGTTGGATTGAAAATTAGCTTTAGGGTCTCCATGCATTGCTTTCATAATGATGTGAAACATAACAGCCTCAACTAATAAAGATGAATTACTTTTTAATAAAATAATGAAACTCCGGTAAACACTCAAGGTTTATCACTTAATTTATCCCCAGTGCTCACACAGAAAAAAATTTTTTTGCTACCCCATTTTTAATATTCTCAGTGATTAGGTTTCAATAACCTGCTCCATAGTAATGCGTGTCTCATTTCCCCGGACAGACAAAATAGGCCATAACTTCCTCTGCGTTACAGCACTAATGCTGTAATTTAGAACTCCTGTCAAGATGAAAGATCTTTCCAGGGAGTTGCAGCAGGCCCATGGCAACACTTCAGCACAGGGCTGGATAATGAAGTTTTCATTATTAAATAAAGATATTTTAGGAATGTCATAACCCATAAATCCATTCTTCTACAACGCATCAGCACATTATTTTGTTTATTTCTCATCCACTGAGACCATCCTGTCCCTCCCCACTCCTCCCCTATTTTTTTGGCTATCTTGCGAGCGCTCTTAAGTGGACAACGAGATAAAGTCAAGGGTCTCTGCCGGGGTCCTGGGGCAGGAGGGACTGGATGCAGAGGCCGGAGGGGATGGGAGGGCAGCAGCTCCCATCCCTTTGTTGGCAGCAGCCTGAGCCCCAAAATCACCTGAAGGAAATGCTGATGTGGATCATCAAGCTCAGGAGCTTCAAGAATTATGGAAAGCGGGAGGAAATTTAGTTGTGCTGAATGGTGCCACACTGGCTTTTAGGTAAAGGCAGCAATAGAAAGCAAAGGCAGGTTTGCAATAAAAAAGTTTCCCATCACTTAAAAAGCTCATTGAGATGAGTCAATAGACAGCAGCAGGGTAACTTGATGCATTTTGAAGACACAAGAAAGAAAATTATGAATTGCACAAAGACCGGCCTGCTCACCTATCAAAAAATTATATTTATTTTTGGAATTTAAAAACCAACTGTAAAGCCTATCAGCACTTGAATTAATTTAAAATAATTTTCCCTTCCCAGTGTTAAGCAAACAGGAAAGTTTTGTGTGAGAGCACGAATGATGTCCGTAATGGTTTGCTAAGATCCTACTAATTAAAAAAAAAAAAACCTCAGTTGAAGATAGTTAATGGATTCTGCATCTCTACAAAGCATTAGGAAGGCAACATTCACCTGAACTTGGGGCCTGTGCTGATTACTTCTCCATTAGTTGTGATTCACTTCACTGAAGAAAGATGCCCATTTCATTAGAGCAAAGAAATAACCACTGGCCACAAAAAACATTTTCTGGAATTGCTCTACCAGCTGGCTTGATACTGCGTTACGTTCAGCATTTTCATGCTGCCACAATGCTTTCATTGTAGCCCTGATTTCATGTCACTGGGCTCAATTCATCCCATTAACACTCTTCTCCATTTCCTTGAGACAACCTCAGTGAATACCGCCAAATCAGGGAGCTTTTACTATTCACACTGGATGCTGGCTTAGAACATTCTACAGCACGGGGGTAAAAGATCTTGATCTGCTGCATTTTGATGACGGAGCACCCTTTGCCAAGTTCAGTTGTTGCCTTCGGCGCCAGTAACAAAGGACTCTGGATTCTGCAGAGCAAACGTGTCTCTGCTGCTACAGCCACGGCCAGGGTGGCTGCCCAGGGAGCAGAGGTGGCACGGTTTAATTTTGCAACTCGAAAGTAGACAAGAATGCTACGCTGTCTGCCAAAACAAAACCCCTTAGCAATCAATGTGAAAATCATATTTTTCCACTTGTGAGAACAGATAAATCTCGGTGTCCGTTCTTGGAGGGCGGCTGTGCTGGAGAGGACAAAACTAGATGCAACCAAACTGAGCAAGAAGCTTCCCACCCTGCTCTTTGCTGGTGCTATTGGGACAATTCCTGGTGAGCACTCTCTCTAGGATTATCTCATCGTTTCTGCTCTCTCACAACATATCCCGTTCTTCTTTGGGGGTCCCCCTCTTTTGGCAGTTTTAAGTGATTTTTAACCTCACTTCCTCAGCACAGATAAAGTTTTTAGTTCGCACAAATTTATTTCAGTGGCAATGCCGAGATACGTCAAGTTTCCAGAAGGAAATCTATATTCCTATGGAAATAGCCTTGAATTTTCAGTGTAGCGTTCCCACGATAAAGCTCAAGAACAGCTTGAGGCAAATCAGGACCAAAGGAAATGCAGCACGTAGATAAGCATCAGCATTAAGATCTTGCTTTCGTCTTCCTTAAAATAAACAAATAAATAAATATGCATAGAAAGGAAAGGAAGATAGGAAGGAGGAGAAAGGAACAAGGCTTGGAAAAATTCCAGCTCCCTGGCCACTAGGTGTCTGTCGTGACTCAAACTCACGTCCTGGCCAAAGGGAGCCCCCGCAGCCGGGCGGGGGAAGGTCTCCCACCCCCCTCAGCTGGGTTGATGAAGGAAGTGATTTCCATCTTCCCTGGTCTTCATCATATTGACAGGGCGCGCAAGTCCCGGACTCCTCTGTCTCTCATTACCGCACCAGCAGCACCTTTGGGGAGCGGGTTCAAGCCCCCCTCGCCCCCCGCCGCCGGCAGCGCTGACCCACCAAGGCGCTTCTCTCCAGGCACCTCGGGTGGGTGCTGGGCTGGAGCCCTGCGCTGTTCTTGGAACCTCTTCTATTTATGGAAATTAACGTCTTCCATTTCACCTAATTAAAGCACCCAGGAGCTATCGGGTTCATGTTTTTCAGGAGATTAAAGTGTGCTTTTAGAAAGCAGAGTGTGGCCAAAGCCTGAAGCTTAAAACTGAACCAACAATTTAGTGGGAAGAGAATACATGAGATTCAAATCCACGCTGCTGGGATTCAGCAGTATCCCAGCTAAATTCCAAAGTCTGATTCCTACCAAGAAGTTTAAACTGGACAAAATAACACAGGAAACCTGCTCTGGGATACATTTCTGTTTCCACTACTGGCCAAAACGGTAAGTATTCAGGAAAAAGACAAACACAAATGACAATACAAATGACATTCCACTTTTCTGAGTTGGCTGGGGTTTGACCAATTCAATTATTCACCTTAAATATATGTTTTTCATTTCATAGAAAAATCGTGTGATAAAATTCTGACATCACAGAAGTACTACTCATAGCAGTAAAAACATACAAAGACTGAAGAGATCAACCCCACTACTCTGCTACCAGAGTGACTCACAGAAGATCCACTTGCGTAAAGGAATTTACCTTGGAATTTAGCAAAGGTGCATGCCGGGAGTTACGCAGGTGAGCCCATCCATCAGAACCCCAGTCCAATTCAGTTTCCATTGCATTTCATTATCTAGTCTAGCATCAGGCATATATTCTGATCTCATTCACTGCACGGTAAAACCAAAACCAATATTAACACTGCAGGAGACCATGGACTTTTGCCAGCGCGACCGTGGTGAGATCGGCCTCAAGCCCTGGGCCATTCTGCGTTACAAGTGGCTATCTCAGGCAAGAACTCACAGCCATTTTAAAATGGCAAAAAGCAGCTCCATGGATGATTACCTATTCTTGTTTTCCAGCTAGCTTCAGAAACATCTAAACCTGATACATACTCAATGCAGGGTGAAGAACTCATTGCTACTTAATTCACCTGAACTTTATGTGTCCAGAGGGTGCACGCTAATGACCCGCTGAGGTGCAATAGCTGCTTTCTGTCCTTCCAAGCTGCACAGAAAAACACATTTGTCATTGTGACATTTCCAATGTCTATCTGATCACACTGCTGTCACTCCGAGACTGTCACGCTACTGGTAATAGACTGTATGTACACTAAACTCTATATATACCTACAAAAGCTGACTTAGTCTTGTAACTTCAAACCGCATTTTAAAAGGGAGCAAAGCTGCTCTTGGCAGAAGTACGATGAGAAGTCCCCCTTTCTGACGTGGCTCATCAGCAGAGACCCACCATGAGACACACACTTTACCGCTCTCTACTTCTTATCAGCGAGTAGCTGACTTTCCCCAGGGTTTCCCTGGAAAATGCCACATGAAAATATTCCATGGTTCTGGCTGGCCAGTGGGGCACTGGAGCAGAGAAATGAATCTGCTGAGCTAATGAAGCTTAGTTCAGAACTGTGTAAATACTGTAGAGAAGAATTTGCAAACATTTGTTCAGATGAAAGCTTGGAATTAGTTTCAATAGCACCCACGAGTCACAACGTCTCTTGTGCGCTCTCCTGGAGGACTTGCACAAATGAACTGTTGTTTAAAAGAATATTCAGACAAAGCGTCATAAAAAATACAGGCACATACATGCTCAAATCTGAGCAGTAACGCAAATATTTCCTCTGATGACTAACGACACCAATGACTTTTCATGCTATTTGAGAACTCGGGAGACATCTGCCTAGGAGTCTGGAATGTACCATGTGGAAAATCACACTGGTCAGTAAAACGCACTGTAGTTTGGGAGAGGTGTTCTTGCAGGATTTATTAGTATCTCTACTAAGATTCAATCCAAGATCTTTCACCTGATTAGAAAGTCACTTTAATATCTTTGGAAACTATTCCTCATATCGCCCAATTTATCTAAAAGCTTCTGAATTCCTCTCTGCAGGAATCTGTATATCCCAAGGCTGTTGCAAACATCTGTCTTCTTAGCACCTGTCAGTCATTTCCTAATACCACGGCTTTAACAATGCCAATATTCCTCTAACAAGTAAAGTACCTACTTGAGCACCGGTTGGACCAAAATGCTGTAAAATAAAAGCAGGGCAGCTGTTAGTATATAATAGACACCGTGTCTGAAAACATGGGACTTTTAAGGAACAAGAGGAGGTGAAAAGTGGAAGTCCAGGATGTCAGCAGTAAGATAATGGGTGGAGAGTCCGGAGGCCCCACAGATCGCTGAGGTCGGAGATGGGAGGAAGATGCACCGGCGAAGAGTTTCTGCAGGGTTCTGGCAATTGCCCACCCTAAATCAAGCTCCTACTAGCTCAGCCGAGCTCAATAAAGCTGACTCTGAGCCAAAAGTCTTTGACAAGCTGGATCTTGAAGAATAAGAAAACAACGCCCTGACAACATTTGTATTTGCATAAACATTATTTAATCAGTTCTGTGCCATCTCATTTCTACAGTAGGCTGTGCCCAGACAGTTTCCAAAAATGAGTTTAAATGCATTTAATTCTGGTGGGAATAGTTTTCATTGTGACAGTTCCTGAAGGCAAAGCGCGCTAGAGGAGAGGCAAAGCAGGGACAAGCAGCACAAACCCCTCCTGCTGCGCGGCCGTGGCAGACGCGGCTCGGAGGGACACTTGCATTCGGATGCAAGTTCAGCCTCCGCGGTCCAATGAATTTAGCAAAGCGGCTACCTGATGGGTACTTTCATGGCACCTTCTTTTCCAGGATTTTGAAACTAGTAACTCACGTCTAAGAAGCTATTCAAGAGACATTAAAATTACATATTGTGAGTAGTTTCTGAGTTAGCAAATAATCCCTGTGCTTTCTCCAGGGCTTCTGCTGCTCGTGTTTCCAGAACATTCACGTACATTCCACCTCTGACATTTTGCTTCTTTCCTTGAAAGAACAGACTTTCCTGGCTTCCTTTGACTCGGTAGTTGGAGTGGGAAAGCTTGCTAAGAGGAACTCAAAGCCTTTGAAGATAATTCACACATTGGTCAACAACTGTAATAACGTAGCTAAAATTACAATCTGCTTCAAGCACTAAACATTAAAGACCTCGCATTTTATAAAACTAATAAATCAAAGATGGTAAGTGCTCAACTTCTGGCTAAATCTAGATAATAGGTGCAGCTTCACTTCCCCGAATCGCAGAGAGGTTATGCACTTGAAATAACTCTGCCTCCCCAAATCCTTGAATCAGCAGCAGATTTTGCAATGTCTGGGCAGACTGTTTGACGTTCAAAGATTCACAGAAAACAATTTATCACAAGAAACTGATCAAGAGTGGCTTCTTTTCCTTTCTTTCTGTTTTGTTGATGCAGACAGGAGCAACTTCTGATGCTGTGCACTGGTGGCGATAAATTTTTGAAAACCAAACATGTATGTTCTCATCTACAAAATCAGAGGGTTTTGCTGACTTTAGCTAGTTAGCAAACGTGTCTGCAAAGACTCTAATCGATTTACAGATAGAAAGTAAGCCTTTTAAGGACAGGAAGTTGATGCTTACATTTTCATGGTGTTATCTCGTCTGTTCTCATGAGAATGCATGAGCAGGCTCCCCCACCAGCCTGAAGAAATCCTGGAACAGCAACACAAGCTAGGGCTAGTTTCTAGCTTTTTCTCTTTCTACAGTAATAACATTATACATACAAAACCAAGGAAGACCTAGTCTTTTTCCTTGCACAAAGGATAAGCCCTTTGCCTAAGGTCAGTACAGTTGCTGATTTCGGTCCAACGGCAAGCAGAGAGTTTGGCTGGTTTGTGCTACTGAGGGGACTCAGCGACACGTGTGTGACTTCTCCGTCTCACCTCGAACAGCTTCTTCGATTTCTTTCACCCTCAGCTTCCATATCGGCACAAGAGCTGCTCTAGTAATGGATGATTTGTGCATTGTAGTTTGACTTTTTGGAGTAGCCCGAGATCCTCAGCTCATCGGCACTAGAGAAGGCAGTGACAAACGCATGAGCCGACGTCAAGCGCAGTCAACAGGCACAGGGGCTGCCCCTGGGGTTCTCCCGCCTGGCTGCCTTTACCTACTGTCCTGGGCATCCTCCGGAGGTTGTGCATCCTCTTTGTTGAAAGCAGAAGTTGGAAACAAAGGGAATGGGGAATGGAAATTTACTTCCATGTAGCTGCGACTGGGTTTTATGTGGAAAATGCACCCCACCCTCCCTATCTGAGAATCAGCAGGAGCGTAACTCCCAGCGCTGTTGCTCAAGGGGAGATCTCCACTGTCAAGTTGATTTGTGATGCTTTTGAGTTGACAGATTGCCTTGGGCAAGGGAGGAGGTGGGTTTGCAAAGGAAGGAAGAAAGGAGATTAAACCTCCATCAAAATGTGCGGTTACCTGTGTTAGGGCAGGGGAGAGGCAGTGGGGGAGGGCGCAAAGTCAGAAAGCAGATGAGAAAAGTGCATTACCAAATAGGGAAAAGGTGAAAAGACTTAAAGATTTTACACAAGATCTTTGGCTTTTCCACACTTATAGCACAAATCTGCACTAGGGCCCTGCAAGATGTCGAAGACTTTTCTCCAAATCAGAGTCAAGCGCCTTAAGGAAACACTCAGCAAGAACAGAGTCAGGAAGCACCAGAGACATCTTCATTTTCAACAGGAGTGTGCAGACGAGGCGGAAAAGCAAGTACGTCCTAATTTTCAAATATGCTGAGAATGTGCAATTCCATTTGAAGCTGCTGGAAGTTTGGACTGTTCAGTACCCCTGAAAATAAGATTCTAAGTGATTTTAATGCTGTCCTCTCACTCCGAGAATATTAACATGCTCTAAGTGTTGGAGGCACACGGATATTCCCCGTTGTGGAAAAAATGCATAGTTACCATTGAGGTAACTGTGTATGACTCTTTCTGGTTGAAGGGGCATCTAAAAATAATACCTTGAATGACACTGAAACTGCAAGGAAAAAAAAAATCAGTATTTTTTTACTGTTGTACCTGCAGAAAAGTGCAGGAGCATGATCTCAGAGGAGAAAAATTACAGCTCCTCCTCCATGGCCACACACTCGCATATCCCTAAATTTGGCTTATCAGACTTGATCTGTGATTGAACCAAGTAAAAAGTCAAAGTTAGGTGTTTCCATCAGGTGGTTAAAATGCAAACAGCACACAGCTCTATTCTTCCTCTCTTCATTCATGCATTTTTTCAGACGTGGCATCTGTCACCATCTCTGAAAACGCCATGGCTGAAAAAGGACCCTGAAAAGGACTGTGAAGCTTTTTTCTCTTGGCGCAGTGTCCTGCCTCTCCACGGAAGAAGGTTACTACTGGATGTTAAATGGGGTTCCCATTTTTGTGGGGAATACCTTCACTTCTCTGGGTACATTTCTACACCCACAATGCTGAACCGCAGCTGAGCCTCCTCTGGGTGGTTGCACTGAGCACCCGGCCCTGGGCACACGCAGGGGGCAGCCCAGACAGCAGCAGACTGGCAGCAACACACAGCGTTCCTGCATCACGAGCCATGAAGCCAAACAAAAAAATACCTATAGAATAGACGGGAAAAATCAGTGAACCTTATGGATCCACCTCACACCTTCTCTTAATGCAGCTGCCAAGGGGTTTCACACATAAGGTATTAACAAAGACCAAGAAATATTTAGAAAGAAATAGGCCTCCCTTCTGCAATGAAGTCAATAAATTTAAGTCCCAATTTCAAAATATATTCGTTTCAATAACCCTGTTCCTCCTCCTACCCTCACAAGCTGGGAGAGAGGATTAAGACCTACAGTTTCCATTTTGACTTCATCCTAACGATGTGTCCAAATGTGAATATAATACCTCGTGGGAGTCTGGATTACAGGTACCTCCTGGGTTTTGTTATGTGCTTACTGGAAAGAGGGCAAGGAGAGGGATTGAAATTGTCTCAGAGAAATACAGCAGATATTAAGCTTGGAACGTCCTACTTCAGTAACTCGGCTTAATACATAGCCCCAGCTAAAGCACAGTCATCCTGAAGGGAAAGCATAAATCATGGCATTAACTAACAAGAGAGAAAGATCATTTACAAGCTCAAATTACCTATTTTGCTTTTATTTCCATTATATTTCTATGTAATAATTTCATATTGGAAAGAACAAAAACATATTATCCAACCACTGTTTTTTCCATAATAATTAATTACTTCCAATTCTTATTCTATTGCACGTGCACTAATTCACTTATATTCTAGCTCAGTTCTTGTTGAAAATATAAATTTTGTGCTACTGAGGTTTTAGTGCTTCAACGTATTTATTTTATGTGGCTGTTCACTGATGTCCCTCAATTCACTATTAGATCATCCGCATAAATCATTTCTTTATTACTCACCCTAGAATTCATCCAGTAATCTACTTTTAAGGTTAACTGTTTGTATTTTTGCTTTCATATAAAACCTTAGACCTTGTAACTGCCCTGTATAGCAACCATCTTTTCCAGTAGCTAAACAATCTCAGCCGGAGACATAACAGATTCCTACGCTCTCACCATGCCTTAGCTTCTTTCCTCAGCAAGTTATTATTAGTAATTAATGTTTTACGTATTTAAACTGGGAAATATGTTGACATCTATTGCTATCAACAGCTAGATAAACTTGTCCAAGATCTTGTTGACATTTTATGGCTGTGTATATGGTATTATCTTTACTGATCTTAAACGCATTTTCTTTGTTACTTCCTCCAACGTTTCTAACACCTTGCTGCTCTCTGACAGTAACAGTACAACCAAAAAGTTGCCACAGACTATTTAAAGTTACTTCATCCCGACGCTTTCACAACCTCTGCTTTGTTTTTTTACCAGTGGGATGCAAAGAGAAGCAGAGACGGGGTGTATAAATCCTATTCCAAGCTCTGCCTTTTCAGCATAAACAGCAAACTAATAATTTTATTGGAATGCTAAATTGTTGTACAGCCAAGAAATATCTTGAGGAACAGATATTCATTTTCTGTAAAAGTCTATAAAATAATATATATTTTTTCTAACCATATTTTCATATTTTATTAAGCAGCTGAGAAACAGAAATTCTCTGGAAAAAAAATGAAGTATTTATTTTTCTGGAACTCATACCAATACTTTCTTGCCATACCCTTCGGGCAAAGGATCGACATATCAAAGACAAGACCAAATGAATCAAAAATGGGATTCTGTGGATCAACATAAGAAGGAAGCACCAATAGGCCCAACATGCCTACAAGGAACCATCCCAATCTGTATTTTAAACACATACTATTTAAATATCGTGAAGATGTGAACAAGGGCACGGCTTTAGAAAGCCGTCTTGTCCCCTGACTGAGCTGCACCGAAACATCCCCATTGGTTACCGTGACCAAATTCAGTTAAGAGACGGCCTCGTTAGCTAACCTTCCCATCAGTGGGCGCACCTCCCCTAGTCTTGACCCCACGACGAAGACGGGGATTTCACTCCTCCACACACTGTTGAAGAGAGAAGCAGGATCCGGTCCAGGAGCTGGTGACACTATTTGGCTGTTTGGGGCAGGGAGAGGTCCAGGGGCTGGTCCCCAGCGAGGTGCCGGGACAACTCCAACCGTCAGCTTGTTTCTATTGATCCCCATTTCAGTGGTGGCTTATGAGAGAAGTCGTTAAGAACTAGTAATGACTGCACACTGAAGGATTACCTCTTAAAACCATGAGGATCAATAGAAAAATCTTTCTGCTAAAAGTTCCATTGATAACTTAAGACCCCAAACACACATCGGCATTGTTCTCTGTCTCAGCCCCCAACATTTTTCTTTTTAATTGCCCAGTGAATTAAAACTTTTGAAACTACTTAATTACTGGATTTATACTTCATGAAAGGATCAGTTGTAATTATAGGTTGTTTGGGGAAGGGGGTTTCTCTTTAAATTCTAATTGCAAATAATTGACTGTAAAACATTTTTGAGAATTACATTTAGAACAAAGATGTAGCCTTTGAAGTCAATATTTGGTTTATACCTTTCTGCAAAGAGGATGCACAAGAAAATACATCTTGCTTCTAGTAATATTATCTTATTATTATGGCAGCCATTGCAGCACTCAATCAGAGAGACAGACCTTTCTGTGCAAAAGACCCCACTAAAACAAAATGGATAGTCCCCGCTCAGAGAGACCACCAGGCGTTTCCAGGGTGATTCAGTAATAGGCATCAAGCAAAGAAATAAACAAAGAGGAAATGATAAGCGCTGAATCAATCCTGAACATTTCACAAACTATCATTTTCCATACCCTCATTTTCTGCTCTTCTTACCCTGTTTTTAAATGACCTGTCACCACTAGGAATTACTTTTAAGCAGGGATGTGGAAGGCGGCAGTCTATCACTGTGGATTTTAGTTCCCATGGGACAACACACTCGAGCTGGTCTCATGAAGAATGAAGCTTTCTACCATCATTATATTGCCCACTTATACAGGGGGAAGAGTTTTCTGGGTAAGAACTTCACACTTGAACACATGCATTTCAAAGGGCAGGAGAACTTGAAACAAGCCATTGAAGGCTTGGGAAACATCAACACAGTTTGGAAACCTTGACATGAAGCAAGAAACCAGATGGTTTAAAAGTGAGTCTGATCTGGAAATCTCTTTGAAATTTCCACTCAGAGGAAGGCGTGAGGAGCTCTGGAGGCTGCACACAGAGGTAAATTATGTGTTTATTTAGAAAAGAAAGAGGCCAACTATAGAAAGTACATACTGAAAGGAACAGCATTGCCTATGCTGTTTCAGGGGGAAAAAAAGGTGGGTTTGTTCTGGAAGATAATTTCTTTATCTTCATTTTCTACCAGTAAAGCATGAAGCTATTTAAAGACATTTGATCATCCTATTCAGTAAAATAGTAAAATTATTCAAGACGACTAGAAAGATTTGGGTCTAGGCTTGCAAATTTTCATTATTTTCTCCCTGGCCCTGAGGATGTGATTCATCTCTCTAAACGTCTGGATCTAAACTAGTCACCTTAGGCTCCCTTGAGAGATAAGAGAGAGAAATCAGCTCTTGCAAGGTGTGATTCATCTCATCCTAAGGTAGACATCTGACACCGTCCCAGCAAGGCCCTCTGGAAGCGGCTCTGTCTCAGCTGAGCAGAAGCAGCGCTTGGGCCACCCAGCCCTGTCCCGCGCGGCCGAGGCTCGGGGAAGGGGTTGCACTTCAGCCCTTTGGAGGGGTCAGGCTTTCCCCTCCTCAATGTCCATTTTTAGAAGAGGAAATACATATCTGCCTGTGGTAAGTACAGAGACAGCCTAAGAAAAAATCCCCAAACCTGTTAATTTACTTCTGAAAAATAAAAAGAAAAACAGTTAGTCTTCTTGCTGCTCCCCTGTTTGATTGTACTCCTTGGAATCTCTGGAAAATCAAGTTGAATAAAGCTATTGAATAAAGTATCTTTCCTGTTTTTGGTGGCTTAAATTTCAGTAGCCAGTCTTCTACTTTATTAGCTCTCTGATAAAAAAAGGAAGTCAAGGTTTCCTGGATCTGATTCCCCTCTATCTCCTAGATTAATGTATCCTAGATTAAGTTTGACAGAACTAATATTAGTTTGATTGTTCCTGGAATATCTCATCTGTAAAATGAGAGGAGAAATCAGCTCAACAGAATACCTGGGGGAACAGAAGAGGAGAAGAGGAGTCCTTTGTAAAAAAAGATTTTGCCACAATGAGGAAACAAGAAAAAATACAAATATGGGGTTGTTTTGACAAAATGCTTTTGCCTGTAGGAATGCCCATTTTGGGAAGCCTGACAGTTATGATATAGGCAAGTGGCTGGAGGAAAGTAGCAGGAAAAAAAGAAAAAAAAAGTACAGCAGAGAGAAAAGAAAGCCAGCAAGAAATAATAATAATGAGAAAAATGTCACATTAAACTCTGAGAGCAGCATCAGCAGCTGCCTACACCTGGAGGGCAAATGAATGCAGACGGCGGCCAGGGCAGCGTGCTGCGTCTTGTGCGAATTCCTGCGGCCAAGGCAAGTCCCTGCAGCCCGGGAACATTCCACCGCCCGCCCCGCGCTGCCAGCCCTGCCGCTTCCCACAAAGAAAGAAAATACTCCCATGCTGCTAACATGGCCCCGGCCCTCTGCTTTCTGGTCAGCTTATTAAAAATCCTGGAGCTGCAACACAGCATCTTCCGAGTTTCAGCGAAGGTGGGAGCTGCAGAACCAGAGCCCCTGCAGGACAGCATGGGGGGACAGCATCCGGCCCCCCCAGGTAACCTCACCTTCCATCAGTGGTCACACTGACTTTGGATATTCCTCTGTAGGAGAAAAAACAATGTGCACGTGCAATGGTTTGCTCAGTCCCTGTTTCACCTCTGCACACGGATAAGGAAGCAGAGGCGCCAAGGCAGCAGTTGCAAACGATCACGGGATGCAATCATTAATAGATAAAATAAGCTATTGTTTCCTACCCCGTGCTTGACAGCCCCCTCTGCTCCTCTGCTTTGAGAAACTTTCCTCGATTTTTCATCAAATACTGATCTAAATGAGGGTTACACCTAAAAAAAAAACGTTAATTAACACTTCATTGTTCTGATGCTTACTGTTCTGTGTCTGTTCCTGGGAATACAGCACGCTCACTCTCCTGTACATTATCTATACCATAAGGGCTCTAAGCACACACAAAAGCCAACCTGATTAACCTCAGGACTCCACCAGCTACAGCTCAGTGGGGCCAGAGCATCAACCAGGAGCAGCGTCTCCTTCAGCTGCTGCAGCCCATGAATTTCTGGGACGCAAATTCCAGGGCCAACCTGGTGCAGTGTTAACCGGGTGGATCTGTCTCCATGTATTCTGTTAGGATCCCCGGCTTGGACTAAAAAAAAAAAGCTGGGAAAATGTAGATGGATGGAAACAGAAAGCGAGTATACAAGGGCTCAGTTCAGCAGATCTGTCTTTGTGCTACCTCCGTCCAATCTCATATGCTGCCTGCTGAGCTGACAAGAGGTGTACTGGAGCTCGATTTTTTTTTCGTTTGCCTCCTGTTGTCTTCACAGAATTTTAGAATATGCTGCCAGATGCTCATTCATGCCAGAGCAGGATGAGTAATAGTTTCTTCATTCCTAAATGAGCCCCTCTGATTCATGGTATGTGCTAGTCATTTTCTCCAACGCCGAGGGAATCAAAGTTTCTCTTGGGCCCCCTGTAGAAAGATTAACATGCTGGCAATAGCCTGATTGGGAATGTGGGTAAATAATGCTGTTTTGTGTATTTGTTCTTTGCCTGCAGTTCTTCCTCTCTAAGCAAAGCCCATCAGCATTTCCATGGATATTACAGCCATTATCATAATGAGCATGAGGTAAATCTTGCTCACCATCTTCTTGCTAATTCTGCCCTGACTGTGCTTCTGTAATCTTCATCAGATTGCATCTTCTGTGCAGCTGCAATAGCTGTAGTTGTGAGATCATGTCCAAAGAAGCCTTAGCTTCGTATGCATTGCTTTATACATTTTTCCAAAGAAAACATGCACAGAGGAAACTCATAAAATGTCTGCTCTTTCTTATGTTGCTTTGGAACTAAGAGACTTGTAAATCATGGCTGAATGGGGTGCTATATGCTTTTCTGCCTCTATTATGTATTATGGGGAAATTAATAAGTAATGGGGTTTGCAAGATGAAAAGCAAGGAAACCCATAGGGTAGGTGATGGAGAGGCATAATTTAAAAAGTCAATGAAAGGTTCTGTTAAATCACAGTTAAATTATGCTGATATTCACCAAAGTCCTGTGGTAAAATACTTTTTTCATAAAATATTGAGACTCCTTTCTGCAGTGACAAATGAAGGTTCCCACAATCCTGGAGGACTGAAGGAGCTGGAGACGAGCCCTTTTTTATATCACGTGAGCAAGACAACACGGTGTGCCTTCGGAGCACATCCAGTGCCCCCGAGCCCCTTTCGGGTGCCCGGATCCCCAGGACAGGCTCCAGGAAGGTGCACCATGGGTTCCGACCTCCCAGCATGTGTCCTCTCCCTTCTCACCTCTTGCTCCTGACAAATGTGGTCACAACGCTAATTCAAATACCCGCAGGGCTTGCCTTTAGGCTCTCCTAAAACCAGGCCTGTTCCACTCCCTCAGGTCCTGCATCCTGGTCGCTCTTCCGGCGACCTTCCCCACGCCGTAGTGCCCGCAGAGCACTGGGGGGGTCCGGACGCCCATCTCGGTTTACTCTGCGCGTTGCTCACGGTCGGGAGCGATCTCTTGTTTGGGCATGTGCCCCGTAGCACAGCCCTGGTCTGGCACGGAGCTTGTCAGCACAAGTGAAATGTAAATAACCCTCCAGGCAAATCCCCTGCAGTCCTTCCAGCTCCCGCAGACACCGGCCTCGCCGGCTGGCACCGTCTCTGCGCCGCGACTCACCGTGTGAATGCGGCGCTGGGTCGGAAATTGGCCTTACCGTAATTTTACCTTTAACCGTACTGCTGCTCCGTACAGTATGAGGGAAATCCATTGATTTTTACAAGCCGTGCCGTGTTATCAGCACCGACTGGTACATATGCTTTCTTTTCTCACAGAAAAGCAATTCCTTTCACTGAAACTTTATAAGTTTTGCACTTGGAAAACCATTTTATCAATTTGGTAGATGAGATAACAGAAACAAAGGGAGCTGAAGAGGGTCAGTACAACAGTACCGAGCACTAGCTTTTTGGCTGGTGAAAATGGGAGCAATTCCTGGCCCCAGTGACAAATACATGAGAGGAAGAGTATGTCAGGGGCGCAAATGTTTCAACAGATAAAACACAAATGGCTCTTCCTGACGCTTACAGATTCAGAACCCCGTTGGGCTTGATTTTCTTCTCATTTACATCGAGATACAGCACTTATAGTCAGGTGCTCAGATTGCACAGGTTATGCTGAATTCAGTGACATTATGTCGGTTTGCACCCTCCACGGCTTTGCCCTCTCAATGTCAAAGGTAATTTGGCTTTGGCACGAGCAAGGACAGGCTGGGACCCTCTCGTACAGGCAGTCACGTAATATCTGCTATCTGCTAAATGAAGTCTGGTAGAAAATGGTTCAGCAGTGAAATTCTACCTTAGATCACATCATTTTAATGCCTTTTTTTTTTTTCTCTCCTGTTAAAGCTTGTAAAAAGTAATCTCTGTCTTGCGAAGAATTGTTTTGCATTTTGAGACCTCAGGGAATTAGATGGGGATAAGTAATTACCAGGAAACTTCCACGAGTTGAACAGAAATGGACTAAATGGTCAGAAAGCTATACAATGCATTAGGATAAGGAAACTAAAATTCGGGAAATGACTAAAAAAGATAGTCTAACCTTTCTGTAGGCCTTAGCCCATTCTGAATTTATTTGAATATATATTTTAAAGGCTGTTTAAAACTGCTCAAAACTGCCAAAATACCTTCGTACATAAACACTGTCTTTGACCCAAAGGAGAAGAAACCTGCCTCCGCTTGGATCTTTTCAAATATTTATAGATATATTTTCCATTTTGACCTTAATTTGAATTTCACATTTATTTCTAATAAAATTCCAACATCTCCATTGTTGACCAAATCTACTGAAATACTCACTGGAATGGCAGGGAGGGAATGAATATTGAGATAAGAATCAAAATTTGGAAGGAAATTTTGGCATCATGTGAAGGGATGAGCAGAGGCAAAGTACTTCTGGAAGAAGGGGAAATGGCACAGTTCAGCACCTGGATCCACCACAAGTCACACCTGGCAGGGTGAGACCTCACAGGATGGAAGTCGTCCAGAAGAAACTCCGGGACAGGATTAGCGCTGCCCCAAAGGAGAGAGCACGGGCTGTCAGAGTAAATTAGAGACTGCAGAAAAAGTAAAGAATAACCACATCTAGAAGAACAAAGATGCAGTGGACAGACACACAGTCTCGAGAGGTTATATCCTCTGCTCTCGGTTTCATATTTAAAACAAAAAAGCAATATTCCTTTCTCTTCAAATTTGACCATTTGTGGTTCAGATTCAGCCTGTGACTCCTGCACCTACGGCAGAGCGCCCTCGCTGGCTCTGCCCCGCGGCCGGGTGACGGCAGGGAGAAAGGAACCACCTCCAAGGTCCTCCGATGCAAGCAAGAAGTAATGATATGCCATCAAAGCCCTACCCACGGGGTACCTGCAGCAGCTCAGTGGCATTATCAGTCGCGTGGGTACAAAAGCTCGGCACCACCAGTGATGGTGGTCAGCCCCTCCGAGCAGCACAGCCAGCGCCAGACGCAGCAGGGCTCTGGGAGATGGGAGGAATCAAGCTAAAATGTTATGAATACAACTACTTGAAAAGTCACCACCTATAAGAGAATTGCCTTCAGCAGTTCACACAAGCATTTATTACTACTTGTCACATCTTTTTTTAATAAAAAATAAAAAAAGAAAGATTATTTTTTTTCCTCCTTATTTGAAGAGAGAGAGAAGCCGTGCCCTTCAGGCAGCCTGTGTGGAGGACTGGCCATCTCCACATCAAAATGCTGCCGTGACTTATTGCTGCTGCCACTGCTTTTCTGCCGAGGTCCTGCTCAGGCAGAGCCTGCTCGAGGTCCCATCGTGCCCGGAAAAGTGGGACTGGGGATGGACGGAGAGCGAAGCAGGAGGCGAGGAGGGACTGCCACTGTCCCGTTCCCCATGCCACGGTGCCAGGCTGGGACATCCGCGCAGAACCAGTGCTGTGAATGGAGGGCAGCGCTCAGTGTTGCCATCTTTCACAGAGCCTTTCGTTGGTAGCATTTCAAGACAACCGATTCCAATACTGAAGGAAGGTGATCACCTCCACTAGCTCCTCCCAAGCAGCAGCTCTTGTAAATACTGCGCTCCAGCTAAAATTCACTTTTATGCCAAGGGCTAACACAGCACCACACCTCCACCTCCTCTCAAACTGCTCCGAGAGGTCCAGGTCCTGTACAATCTCCTCTGCCTGCTTCCCACCACCGCCCAGCAGCTCTGGGGCCTTCAGCATCCTTCACCCCAGGCTCCTGAAGATGCAGCTGAAATAAAGTCCTTTTACTCGAGGGCACAAGAAAGGGATTTCATTTTAAAGCAAGTTATTTGTAAAGAGAGACTATCTGTTACCAAGGGTGAAATGCCAGGGGTGGAGCATAAAACGGCAACAGGGATTTTAATTCTTATTAAGTTCTGCAGTTTCATTACTTTTTGCATTGAATATTTATGCAGTAATATGGCACTAGTGCCTGTATCTGTCTGTTGTTTCTTCTCAATACTGCTATAGTCTTTCCAAATAATTTCCCCCCATGTTAAAGGTGAAACCTGAAAAAAAATGACCTTAATTTTCTACAAAAGCTCTCAGTATTTCTAACACTTCCTCTCACCCTCCATTTGGGTCAACAGGTATCATGTAAAGTAAATACACAAAACTTAAGCATGCAAACTCTGATGCAGATTTAAAAATAAATAGGGATTTCTGTGCTACTGGAGCAGTGAACCTGCTACGATGGAGCCCAGGGAGGAGAATTCCTCAGGGACGTCCCCTGCAGGGACGCTCAGCCCCCGCCGGGCCCAGCCTGACACTCTGCTCCTCACCCTCATGGACAGACAAACACCGCCAAACTTTATTAAGGTTCTTAGGAGAAAAACAATTCTTTGATTAAATATAAATTAAATATTTCTCCTCTAATTAACCAGAGCATATTTACTAAAACTACAGTAGAAAACAGAAACGAGATTATGACACTGTTTAAATACTTTCCTCTAGTTTGTTTTATCACTTATACAAGCACAGTGCATGATCTCACAAGTTGTTATTATTGCACTTATTAAAGTTCACACCAATATTAATTTTAGAGAAGATTGAAAGGAATTAAAGTAGTACTTCTCTTGCTTTCTAAAAATAACTATCTTTCCAAAAGAAAGCATCCCCCCAAAAAAACATCTCTAAGATTCAAGATAAAATTTCTGTCTTGCAGAGTTATGTTCCTATTTTTGTATCAAAAGCCAGTGTCTACCACTTGATTTTTACAGTCCAACAGAGAGCAAATTTGCTTAGAGACAGCATGACAAGCGAGGCTGAAATTTAGGAGCTTTACGACACAATTTTACTGGGTGATTCCACTTTTATCACACTGGCATTTTCCTAAGATGCTGTTACAATTACCCATTGTTCTTTCTTCAGTTTTCACTGGGGCAAATCCCAGCGAATTAGCAACTTTATATTACCCTTGTCACCATGAGAGACATGCCGCGTACCCCCGAGATGTAAATTTATGGTGCCACCGGCAGCATCTCGAAAAAATATAAAGGCCTTATTCTTGTCTCCATCTCAAACGGCTCATGATCGCAGGAGCATTAAGAAAACAGAGGGGAAGACTAATTACACTGAGGTGGGCACGCGAAGCCTCGTCAAGACGTATCTGGCTGCTGTGACCATTCTCCCCCTCCACCGCTGCCCCCCTGCCACCTCCCACAGCCCCCGCAGCCTCACAGGGTCCGGCCCCCTGCTTTCAGAATTGCTGCTTGAGGTGCCACATTAAAGTCTAATCCTGCTTTGAGACACGAATGCGCATCCAGGAAGGCTGTAGGGAATCTTCCCATTTCAAGGGAAAAATGTGCAATTCTTTTTAATTTTGCTTTTTTGTTGTTTTTTTTGACAACGACAAGTCTCCCTGCAATGATCACGGAAGGGAATGGGGCATTTTCCAGTCCCAGTATGGCATTTGCCAGCAGCTTCTCCGGGGTGATGTTCTGTTTGGATTGGCCTCGGATCCCCGGTGTTTAACCCCCAGTGACAGGCGTCAACTTGATGAGAGGGGCTGTGTGTGCGCACAGGGGGCTTTGAATCAAAACTGTAAGAAAACATGGGCCAGGAGAGAGGTTTTTACTAGAGTGAGCTATTCTCTTATGTGTGTGCGCACCTGATCCGCGGGGAGGAGGAGCTGGCTGTTGTTTTAAGTCTCCCTTTTCTTTTGTGCTGTGTCTGGGCAGGACCCATATGTCTGGAATGCACCTTAAAAAAGCCTTATCTCCAGAACCGATCATTACATGGCAGGTGGTGGAGCCTACTTTATTTTCTCATTTCTCTTCTTTTTCTTCTCTTCCCTCTAACTTCCCCCTCCACCCCCGGGTAGGAATTTCTGAACCTCAACCAGTAAATGTCGCATGGCTCACGCACCTGGAATCCATTCCTCTCCATCACTGCTCCGACATGGAAAAAGAAAAATAGCAGGAGGAAGAACATGAAAAGCCACGACAGAAAGATCACAGGCTACTCCGGAAGATGAATGCCCATAATATTTTAAACTTGCACAGAAATTTAAAAATTAATGTTAACTTATCTTCCTATTTAGTTGCCCTAGTCCACACAAAGACAAATTGCTTCCCCCTTCTAAAGATCAACAGAGACTTCACTGGCTCTCCCGAAGTGGTGGCACTTGGCTGGAGAGACGATCTGGCAGTGCTCCGGGTACTCGGAGCTGGAGTGAGCTTTCCCCACCCGGCTCTCCCCACAGGCGCTGCGCCCAGAGCTGCCGAACACCCCCGGGGTACAGCCCACTGCGCCCGCAAGTTCTCTCCGCACCCTCAGCCAGCCAAGTCCCCCAGGCTTAAGCAGGACAACGTCATTTTGACCTGGACCACAGAACATGTCAAATGACCTTCCCCCTGCTCACGATGCCCTGGGAAGCCTGACACAATAATCCTTTTAAAACAGGAACATGTTTTGGTTCAGAGCTTTGTAATTGCAAGGGTTGGTTTAGGATCATTTACACCTTCAGTGTAAAGGGTGCGTTTGTGCCGTGTGGGCAGCCCTTCCCACGGCCTGTGCTGCCGCAGAGCCGTCCTCAGCCTTGGTTTTCCCACCGGTGTTCCAGCAGAGCTCGTGCTCAGGTGCTTCATCTACTGATGCACAAGTCTGTGTGTGGAATGAAGGAGGAGTGAGCGCTGCAAAGCCTGGACTGGTCTGACTATTAAGAACTTTTCAGATCTAAGATTCGGGTGCAGGACAGGCATTTGAATGTGATATCCTCCAACCTGCCACAGGTCAACACTAACTGCATTGTATCTTGTTTGAATTAAGTGGGCAAGCGAAGCCATGATTGATTTCACATCCCTGCCAAATTTGCCGGAGGGAGCTGATAAGCAAGAGAAAATCTGTTGAAGTCACTGATGGCTATTTTCGGTTATTTTCTGTTTCGAACTTTGCCGGTTGCACACCTGGATTTTGAGAGAGCGGAGGGTCCTGCGCAGGCAGCCCTTGGCAGTGGGTGGCGGGGGCCGGCGCAGCCCCAGCCCCGCTCCCCCGCGGCTGCAGCATCTTCCCTCCGCTGGGCGGCTGCCGGGGTGGATTCGGGCAGAGCGGAGCCCGGCGTTGTTGTAACTTGCACAGCCACCAACCGGCACAGGAAAGGCTGAGGATTAGAAGTATGCAAAAAGACTGCAACTGTATCGCCTTTGCTCTGCCATCCCTGAAAACATAGCCCACAGTTATACTTTCTGCGCTGGAAAACCCCAGAAACCACAGCACACGAGCAGCAGCGGAGCTGGAGGTTCTGGTTTAATTAAAGGAAGGTTTTATTACTCGCAGACTCCTCTGGGCTGGAGGAACAGGGGCTGCACAGGGCTCGCTTTTGGAAGGGTTTGAGATCTCTGCTCCTTGCTCTCTACCCAGCCTGCCCACGGGATGCCACTGCCTGCGGGGAGAAGGGCAATGATGCTCCCAGCCCCTTGCCCTGTCGACTTTTTTTAGCAGAAAGGCATCAGACCTAGTTTTCTCAATACAGCTTAAAGAAAATCATGTCTACTTTACAGGAGTAAGAAATCAAAAGTCTGCAAAAATCCTTCCACTCTGTCCCATTTATTTCGTTCCCCCCAAAGAGCTGGAAGAAGACAGAGTGGGGAGATGGGAACATACACCCAAACACAGGAGAAACTCAACAGTGTTATGGCCTGGCACTGTGTTACCCTCTTTATCTCAAGCTACACCCATGTAAGAGGAAAGGGAACCAGGCTCTGGAGCGGCTGGCACCCAGACAGCGCCTGACCCTGCTGCCGTTTGTCCCCGTTTGCCTCCAGGGGTGAATAAATCCTTCCCCCTGCGCAGAGCCGGTGGTGGGAGCAGGAGAATCCCTGCCCCAAGGACGCGCATCGGCTGGTGATTGCTCTGAAACCAGGAGCATGGCTTTGGAAAGGAAAAGTCGGGGGAGCCACAGGGACCCAAGCCCAGCCTGTCTCATTTTTATACTTTATTTTGTAATCTGCTGCGGCTAAGGTTCCCTATGACCCTATTTCCCAGCACTAACGGGATATAAACCTGCTGTTTCCAAAGCCTCCTGAACAGCTCGGGTTTAATTGTCTTGCTACTTCACTTTTGAAAAAAAAAAAAATCTGGCTCATAAAGTTACTTCAAGTCTGTGTTTGAAACGATCCCAGGAATAAATGAATCAATATAAGAAGCTAAACATAGCAAAGCATTTGGTTTTGTTTGATTCTTCAAACCGGGAACAATTCAGAGGCAGGAAATCTGCATAAATTATTTGAATAAAATTAATACTCAGCAAATCCTTGGAATTTAACCTTTGTCTTTTTTTTTCTGGGGCTAGCAATACAGCCTATTTACTTTTGTGCTAAGGAATAGGTCGTGCAATTTTAACCAAAGCTGTTCCCAGTATAATTTAATAGCATCAAAAGGTTTACAAATTAATTTCAATATCACTGAACTGATTCTCTAATAAAATCAAATAGAATCCTGTAAAAATTTCTGGACAAGATTTTAGAAATCAAAATAATGATCGTTTAGAAAAAAAACTATTTGAAAACAACTCTCTTATGAACTGCTCTTTGCTCTCATTTTTCAGAAGGAAAATGTATGAAATGTATGAGCACTGCGCAGCTCATCGCACCCGGCCTTCTCTGACCAACTCTGTGAAACGGTGGCTGCTCCCAGCGCCTCTCGCCGGCGGGAGACCCCTGGGAGGCAGCGGGACCCCTCACTGCCGGCAGCAGCCCTGCGCCCGCCAGCACCCAGGCCCTGAGCCCGGCTGCAGGAGCAGCCCAGGCATCGGCGGCAGAGCACACCCCACCAGAGATCCCTCCTGTCTCTGGTGCGCTGCCACTCCGGGACGCTCCCTGGCCGTCTGCAACCCAAAGATGCGTCCCACGGTTGGGACATAAAGCACCGTAAACCCCAGGGGCCGGCCCAGCGTGAGCGGCGGTGAGCAGCTGTGCGTGCCGGTGCACGTCTGTCTGTGCACGCAGCCGGTGGCCACAGAAAGATTTCCTTCTCTCCTGCATGTCGCTGTGCCTTGTCCTTATTTCCTTTACAAGCACTTACACTAACGGCATTAATTGCTTGTGATGGGGGAGATCCTTAGCTCTCAGAATGCCATTAACTTTGGTGACAGTTGTGGACTCGGACCGTATGTTCCTGGACCTGGGCCTCTATTCTTTCCCACACTGTACATTCAAGAATAAAATCTATTGCTTACACCCAGCTGCACAACAGCCACGCATCCGCTTACGCTAAGCATCAATTTCAGCCCAGCAGTGGCAGCAAAACCGTGTTTGTGCTGCATGTGCGGAGTCTTTGGGGATTTTTACTTAGCTTTATTGTTACATCTGAAATGCAGAAAGAGAAATTCAAATCAGGGAAATGCAATAAACTCTGAGCCTGCTGTTCATCAGCTCATCACCCATTAAAGAGCAGAGTCCTTTATTAAAAAGGACACGTCTTATTAAAAAGATATGAAACAAAAGTGATTTTTAATTTTATTGGGGAGACAGAGTCATTGCCAGAGACAGCCCGTGGCTACGTGTGATGATCAAGTCAAGAGGGAGGGCAGTGAAGCACTAACACAAATATGAAGCTAATAACTTTTTTACTCTTAGGGAAAGTGCCGTTCAATTTCTGGTGCTCCAGGCATGTGCAGCTTGAGTGGAAATTTAGAGAAATTACATCCACCTGCTTCCATTTCTTACATCCAGGGCCAGATCTTCAGCCAGCGTAAATCAGTTTATCTCCATGCAGCCAGGCAGATTTATGCCAGCTGAAGATGTAGCCCCTGGTCTTCAACTTCAGAGTAAGAAGCTTTAAAATACAAATGAGCATGAACCCCTTAAAACACTCTCCACTCACAGAACTCAGAAGGAAACACAGACCTGCCGGACTACCTGCTACCATCCCACAGGCTGTGCTGTCTTTGGGGCAACGGATGATACTATCCATCAGGGGATTTTTTAAGTATATATTTAAACCTGAAAATTTTGGTTGTTTTTTTGTTGTTGTTAGGGGGGGTTTAAGTATTGATTTTCATTCCTTCACTAACACCTACTGGACCAATGTTTTATTTATGTACTTGGATACCTACGAAACTAAAAGGGGTTGTTTTCCTCAGGTCTGAGCGCCTGCCCTTCACCTGAGGACCCTGCCTGGCTGCCCACTGCCTCCGAGGGCGACTGCGCACGCTGATAGTTGCGTACACTGTATTCCACACCTCTGCATGCCAGCAACAGAAGCAAACAAACAGCAGAGACACAAACATCGGTATCTCTTATTCCCTTACCAGACTTTTGTCAGAACAGACACAGAGCAAAGGTGAGACCAAACCGTTGCTCCTCAACAGCTCGCCTGGAAGAGGCACCAGACGGCAAACAAGGCCAGCCACGGGCAGAGAGCATCCCTCGAGGAAGAGCTGGTGCTTATCCATAATGTGTTGCCTACACACCACGCACAGCCCTTCCCGCGGTGGCAGTGGGATCCAAGCACGGGCGCTGAGCTCCCTCCTTCAGAGGAGCCCCCCGAGCCCGGGCAGCTGCCGCCCCCACGGCTCCCCCAGCCCGGGGACGCCCCGCCAGCCCGGCATCCCCCCAAAAGCAGAGCAGCTCACACCACGCTTGTAGGCAGATACAGCACTACATGGAGGACAAAAATGCTGTAAATAACACAAATGTGGGATCGGGTGGGTCTAGTTTATTTTAGCTTTGCAGCAGGAGGGAATACCAGCTTCTCAAAGGCAGCGGCTTCGGGAGGGTTTGCAAGTACAGACAAAGACCAGTTTGCATGTGATTGAGAAACTCGATATACCCGTAAGGCAGTGACTGATGTCAGACTCCCCCGGCTGCTCGATGCCTCTGCTACAGTAATTCCAGAGCAATACATTGATGAAGCAAGTTGCTTCATGTTTGCTGCCTAGAAAAGAAAAGACATTAATTCAAAGCGGATGAGAGTTTAGCTGTGGTATTGAGTGAAGGGCAGCTGCTGCAAAGCGCGCGTTGTGGACCTGCAGCACTTGTATTCAGATGTGTTTGAAAAGGGGAAGTCTTGTGAAATCATGGCAGATGCTCTAAAACTGTAGCAAAGCCAAGGACCAGCCAAGCACCACACTATGGACACGGCGCGATCCAGGGAGGGCAAACATCCCCCTTGGTCAGGTCTAAGCCCTTGCCAAGAGCCTGGCAGCCCCAAGCAGGGACCGCGTCCCATCCTTATCCTGCCTCGACTCTCTCCAGTTTCAGCCGAAGAGGTACCCCCAGCTCACGTACCGAGGTACCCCCAGCTAATGCCTCAGGCAGAGGCAGGGTATGGAAATACTTGCAGAGTTTCAGTTTGACTTTCTACTTCCTTGTTCTGGTAGAGATGTGGAGTAGCTCCCTCAGAATGTGTCCAGATAAAGGAGCTCAAATGGGGCAGAGTGCTGTCAGGTAAAACTGCAGCGATGCAGCCCTGTCACACACAAACAAGAAGATAATTACTGCTCCTTCTGCCACACCAGGCGGATTGTCTCGGAACTCTCCTTTCCAAGAGGCGCCTTGAGGACACCCTCAGAAGCAGGTTATCCCCCGGTGCAGGAGGTGGTCCCAGGGCACAGTCCCTGGCGCAGCGGACAGGCTGCCCGGAGCGTGGCCGGGACGGAGAAGGGATGAACCTTGCTCCCGGGTCCCAGACTGCTCTTTAAGAGCCACATGGGCAACCTGATGCAGGAAAAGCAGAGCGAGCCCATAAGACTTTCCATTCATGGCAGAGTCTCCCGTGTCAGAGCCTTGCCTGCACAGCCCTCCCCAGGACAAGCATAGCTAATACTGGGGGAGCACAGTTTGGGTGTGAATTCTCTTGACAGCTTTCAGGCTCAGCGCCTGGGTGCTCTGGCTCAGCTTCGCAGGGGCAAAGGCAGGATTCTGTGTTTTTCTCAGCGGGATGGAGGGGAGTGAGTCTCAGTTATTTCTCTGAGAACACCTACAATGTCTGCAAAACTACCCTCTGTCCATCCCAAGGCAAGATAAATCACTCGTATCTTCTCAGCAGTTAATGAAGACTTTTTCACTGTTCATGAAATGAAGTCAATCAAAAAAAAAAAAAACCCCAAAAAAACTTTCTTACTGTGAAACAGCTTTCATTCTTGGCTGAATAAGACAGATTCCCTAAAGTAGCATCTATGTTTATAGTTAACATTGGTTTATTACACATCCAAAAATGCCCTCTCAGAACGTGAAAATACAAGATAGCACCAGGAAAGGCAAGACGCCTCACTCGGTCATTAATAGAACAATGACATACTGGGATTCTGCATAAAGCCCCGATATAGCAGGTCTGCAAAGAGGCAGAGCGTAAAACATGGTCTCATGTGGCAGGGATTTTGCTGAGTTAGAGATCTTCAATTTTTAAAAAGGCAAAGAGATCCAAACCAAACCTGAGCTGCCTCTCCTTCCTTTGTCTCATAATAGTCGTCGTCATCAAAAATTCAGAACTGAGATGTCACCTTAGACAGGGGAGCATGGGAATACACAGTGCAACAGTAAATAACGCAAGAGAAGAATATTAGTACGCAGCATCCGGTTCATGTCTTTTGCTTGTGTGCTGCTGGGAGGTAACAACAGCCCATCATTTGCAAGTAGAGTACCTTGCAGTTCTTAATTTTTTTTTCCCAAGGTGTGGTCAAAGTTACGGAGGCAGACATTGTTCATCGGGTGAATATGCCCTGAAGCTACACATCCCAGACTGGGAGAGGCAGAAGACAGGGGGAAAAGCTAAAACGGGAGCCAGAAGCCCCCGGAGGTGGCAGCCAGCACACGGGCACTTTGGCTGTCACTAACACACGCGGCCGTCCCGGTCCTGAGTCAGCAAAGCACGCTAAGACATACACAACTTAAACCATGTGCTTCAGGCTTTGCCAATACTTTCGTTATTGCCCCAGCTCCCCCAGTCCGAGACGTGTGAGTCCCGCACAGGGTCTGGTGTTACACTGGTGCTGCTTCTAACACGACCCGTTTTGGCCGCCCCAGAGCTCCACCGGAGTGATGAGATGGGCTTGCAACTCACCACCCGTGGGGATGTGTCTAAATAACTGCCCTGGTGAAAACACCACGCTTCTAACCAAAATAATTAAATGAGCGTTATTAGTGTTGGCTAGGCCTCAGTCCCTGTGACTTCCAGCAAAGCGGAGGCATGTACTTTAAATACTCCTCTGAACCCTTTCATCTCCTGCTCAACTAAAGCCACACAAACACAAACACTCCTCTGTTCCCCCCAATCTACATGAAGATCAGAACACCAGCTATTATGCAGAATTATTAAAATTATCCATCTCTTATTTTAATACATGGCTCTGAACAGAACGGCGCACCCGTTCCCACAGCAGGAGGTCAGGAAGGAGCTGCAGGGACTGCCCTGACCTGTAAGTCCATCCCTCAGCCCTCCCGAGCCCCCGGCTCTGCGGCCCCTCTGCCAGGCACCTTCAGGTGGGACACGGCACAGGGTCTGCACGGGGCCTCCTTTCCACTAGAGTTTCAAAGACCCCCCCCCAAAGAAGGTGATTTTCCTTTGGACCCGTCGCTTGCAGACACAGAAATGGAAATGGTTGGGTTTTTCCCTTCGACACAGAAAGCTTCAGATTTCAGACTGTGTCAAACAGCCACCAATCTCCGCGTGCGCGTTCCTAAACGCTGTCAGTACTCGACTTTGTCAGGAGAATGAAGCTTCAAATTAAAAATTATTTATTTAACCACCATATAAAAGAATCTGGGCATTACTTTAACACATCCAACCGAAGCCGGGGTCCATGTTCAGGAGCACACGTTATCCCTGGCAGTGTCTGGCTTGCCCCAGCTTTTCAGAAGCCATTGCACGTGGCACGCCAGCCCCCAAAGCGCCGCTGCGCACGGGTGCTGCACCATTCCCTTTGGATTTGAAGGGGCAAAATGGCACGGAAAGCTCCCGCGGAGGGTTCGCTCACAGATGCACTCACAGCCTAGAGAGCATCGCAGAACAAGCCCAGACAAGGCAAAGCTGAATAAGGCTAAAGAAAGGAGCGTTCCCAAAGGCGTATCCTTGGCCCGGGCTGGAATTGCTGCTCCGATAAGCAGCGTGTCCCGTCACGCCAGGGGAAGGGAAGGGCTCGGGCTGCTCACAAGCTGCGTGGAGCTGCAGACAAAAGGCCAGGAATGAGCCGACAAAGCCTGGCAGCTCGGCATGCTGCGACAGCCCAGCGGGGATGGCTGGCGGGACCGTCCTTGGACCGCGGGGACCACGGAGCCAGATGGGCAGGGAGCAGGGGACGGGCACCGGGGAGTGGGCCGAACCAGGACTTGTGCTGCTAAGTCTGTCCTCAACACGATCACTTCTACAAGTTGCCTCTTAATTGCTCGTGTCAAACGCCAGGAGAGACTTCTCCCCCAGCACACAGTCACACGCAGATGCACAGCCAACTTTTAAAGAGTTGTTTCCTACTTCTAGTCAGTAGAAACGCAAAAAGAACCCAGAACAGAAAACACATTTCTCTATTTTCACCTTCACCGAAGTCATAAAAAAATCATTTTGCCACATGCCAACTTCTTAACGTTACCAGTAAACGGAGTCAGAAAAAAACCAGAAAAGGCTAGAACATGATGAAAAAGCCTCGAGAAGTCAAGTGTACTTATCCAAACCAAACTCAGATTTTTCACTAAATTTGAAACTCAGCTTTGTCAGCACTCGCAGCTGGAGGATGGAGTCAGAACAACTGCTGGTGGTTTTGGCTGTGAACACATGGGCACTCATAAGCAGCTACTGCACATCCCAGCGCGGCAGTGCTCGCCATCTCACAGGAAACCTAAAGGTTCCCAGAAAACAATCAAGACGGCACAAGTGCTGAATAACCCTGCTTTATCTAATAATTGTTTCATACAAACTGAGGGATGAACGTTTTTCACCAATGCAGGTAGTTTTTCACCAAAGGTTGGTGCACTCCCCCTGAGCTTGTGCTGCCCCCAGAGAGCAAAGCCAAGATTCAGGGGCTGAAAGATGTTTGTGCCCGAATCCATTACTCAGAAACTGGCACAGAAAGGGCACAGCCCTGCATAGCTCTCTGCGTTCCTCTTTGAAAGGAACGTGCTGGCACATGCTAAAGGTAACAAAGGTGTCACTGCAGGAAACAAAACCTAGCCTGCACGGATTCACAAATGGATTAACTGCAAGAACTGGGAAAAAACCCCCCATATTTGCAAATAACGCCAGACCTGCCAGTAGCGTTCCCGTCCGTGCCCTAAGTATGAAGATGGTAGAAGTGGGATTTCCCAGCCTGGCACATTGCAACACCCCACTTCCCCCGCGCCAGCACGCTGGGGCATCGCCTGCCAGCTGCAGAGCTGCCTTCACGCCGCTTTGTTTCCCGAGTTGTGAAATCTAATATTCTCTTCTTCTATCTGCACACTGGCAGAGCTTCTCAGGAACGGCCCATTTGAGCCAGGTAACAAGAATGAAACTAAACCCCAACAACTTTTAGGAAAAACCTTCCAAAAGAGCAGGCAGTGCATCTCATTGAGGTATAATAACTAAGATACCGACTCCTTCCCTGTGCGATTTTTGGGTCTGGATCTCCAATTATAGTGGCTTTACAGCAATATAATTCACTTATCTTCCTCAGACATACTGGGGGCCTGCAGTTCGTGCAGCTACAGGCGCATACCCATAGTGCTTCCAAAGAGGCTTGGCTGTCTTGCTTACTGCTTTCCTAGTTTAAAAAAAAAATAAAATATGCCTATAGTCCCCAGATTCTTTGGAAAACCAGCTATCCTCTGTCTCTCCTACCCACAAGAGTTACCAGATTCTTTAAAATATCTGTTATTGTGGAACGTAACTTTTTAGTGCTGCTCTAAACTACAGAACAGAGGGAGGAATATTACCTCCATATTGCCCAGGAAATAGGTTTCTGTGAAATTTCATTTTCCACCATGGAAATACAGAGCTAACGTGATGTGTCACCAGCGTCCTTCTATAAGCCCTACGCGCTGTGTTGAAACATGGATGTGGCACCCAGAAGTAACAGTGCAGCAGAGCAGGTTACAGCTTGTTGCCTCTTCTCAGTGGGGGCTTAAGTGACGGGTGCCTTCTGAAGCAATCGAGTGAAGCTGAACAAAAAAAAATACGAACAAATCATTTTTGCTCAAAAACTTCCTTCTTTTAAAGAAGGAAATATTTTCCTGGAAATAGTCCCTGCTGCAAAGACAGAACTAAATCTCCTAGAAAACCATTTTCTTCCTCTACTTCTCTATTTTCCATCCTTTCCTTTTTCAGCTTATTTTTTTCTTTTACCTCTTCAGTGACAAAAGAGAAGAAACAAGGGGAAAATGGCAAAACCAAACATCCACTAAAAGATTCTAAAGTCTCTATTTTTTTTCTTTTTTTCCCAAAAGTCATAACAGACTGAAAAGTCCAATGCTCCGTTATGCTGCCATGTATTTATTGCCACTCTGGTTGAGTGTGAGAGCTCTGCTGAGAGCACTGGGCAAGACCCCCACCTCTGCGTGGGGGCTCTGCAAGGCACGCCGGCTCCGCCAGTTATCCTGCACTATCATCCGCAGGCATAGCTTTTTGTAACTTCTCTAACCTTGGAAGCGCTGCCTGTGATTTGTTGCACTCTTGGACTACCCTCAGAGCAGCTGCTACCCATTCCAGCGTGCGCCGCCGAACGCTCCCCCAGCCAGAGCCCAGCATGGAAGAAGGCCCATTCCCTGGATAAGGCAGCAGGGAGATGGGGGCCTTCCCGCTCTGCCATGGCTCGTTAATGCTGAGCTCACAGGAAAGATGCTCAGGACCGCCAAGGATACACACCGCATTCAAATCGGATGCACCTCTAAAGGAAGAAAAGAGCCAAAGGTATTAATGTGGAAGAGCCACATAAAGCAAGTGAAGATACTTAACTCCGCTGCAGAACCAGGTGTGGTGGCTGATGCCAACTCCCGTTGCCAAAGGGGGAATGGGAACAGAACAGAGGCAGTGTTTTCTTTCAAATTTGGAAGTGAAAGGGAAAAAGTAAACTTGCATGGAGCCTGGGGATGGGGTGAAGATGACAAGAGAGGTTGGTGCAATCAGTTTTCTTTCCTCTGCAAGTTGCAAATGAGCAATTATGGCTGAGAAGATTAGAAACAAAATTACTGGAACCTGCCATCAGTTGATTGACCTCTGTACAGATGTCTTGCTGAATGGGGAGTATGGTTAGAGCCTTGGCTATATCAAGCCATTCAGGATCTAACGCCATTTATTGTAGATGTGAATTCATCAGGACAAGTGTCCCGGAAACATTTGGGCATGTCCTGCCTTTTTCCTTGCAAGTTCCAGTAAAGGTCCTGAAGTTGCTATAGGTGCCCTACGCCATCTCAGAGACCTCTCTCTGCCTGTCAGGGATGAGAGAACTCACCCGAACGGTGAAACACCACACGCTTCCTGCATTGCTGATGTAAATAAGAACATACATTTTTGAGTTGTTTCCAGCAGAAAGCAAGAATACCCGTGAAGGAGGCTTTAAAAAGAAGTAACAGCAATCGATAATTTAAATGATAGTTCTGTAGTCTCAAAAAGTAGTTAGGTATGATGGTACAGGAATGAATCTCAAAGAAATCAAAGTACATCTCATTCTTTCTCCTTTTCTCCATTGTTCTGGAATACAAAGACTTTCTTAGAAGCTTTAAGTCTTAATTTTGCAACAAGGATCTCTCGCTATTCACAGCAATAGGCTCCAGCACCTGCCCATCTGCACAGAGACAGCAGCAGCTGAAGAAACGTCGTGCCAGCGTTGAGCAGACTGAACTGTGCTCCCACAGACCAGGTGCCGACACCACAGGTCTCACCACCGCCACGGTCGGAGGAGCCTGCAGGAGAAGGGAGCGAGGGAGGATGGCTCCCTACCATCAAACAAGGCCTTTTGGCTTCACTTCAGAAAGGTTACAAGAGTGTTTTCATTTTATGCATGTGGGAGAGTAAGCGCTGCAGAGGGAATGGGCGCAGGAAGGTTGGTTACGCTGCAGCTCGGTAGAGGCAAAAAACCACGCGAAATAAAAGTGAAACGCAGCCTTACTCTGTGGTTCAGTTTTCTGTGATGGGGAACATTAAGAATGCATAGTCTGAGGGCTCCATTTAATCCTTACTCCTATACAGGCAGCTGCTTTATAAAGATGTTTTTCACAATCATAAATAAACTTTGGAGGCGAACGGGGGAAAACCCTCAAGTAATTATTCTCCACCTGCTCGTGGACTGAATTTACAGTGGGCAATTTCAGGAGACGTGGCCCTGAGCTTTCCTTGCTGTGTTTGATGTCTCCAACCTGCAGACCAAGTAAATAATTTGATTCCATTTACTGGACAAATTTAGAGGTCAAAGCTGACAAGTCTTCAAGACCACACAGGTTTCCTCCTTGGAAGCCAAAGGGTGGAATGTGCCTTTCAGATACTGCAGGGAAGAGCCTTCATCCCCAGACATATTTCCATCAGCAGGGTTTGAGAGCTTGCAGCAGCAGTTTTATGAGGTGTTGGCAGCTTTTTCCACCTAACGGGTACGTGTTGAAAGTTTAAAGGAACTGATAGTTGAAAAGATTGGGTATTATGGAACAACATTACGTTCCTATCCAGCTATCCGTGCCACAGCTAGTCGCACTGCCTCTGCCCTTGACAGCAGTAGTTGTAAACTTTAGAGGTATTTGTTATTTTCCAGTAGCAAATAAAACAAAGAACTGATTTGTATTTAAAAGAACTATTGGCTTCAAACTGTGCAGGAGCGCAGAACTGTGGAGAGTTTGTCTGATTGTTTCACACAGGCCTAAGCAAAAAGCAAGCGGTGAATAGCAGTAACCTTCAGTACATATTCCCCATATGAAACCCACTTCCTTTTTCTCTAAAAACCTTCCTTTTTCTCTAAAAGTATTCCAGCAGACACATTTATAGGCTGGTATGTCCACCCCCACGTTTAAAATGAGTGGCAAAAGACTCAGAACTTTTTATTACTAACTGTAGATAGTGCTGATGGACACTGCTGCTCAGTGCAGTTCAGCACAACCAAAATTAAAGCAGCAAACCTTCCGACCTGCGTCACACCCAAAGCAGCCTGAATCCCAAATTACTGGTCTACCCCATGAACAAAGAGACAAGCAGAATTTGTGCATGGCCCTTACACGGAAAACAGTGGGGAAGAATGGTAGTAAGTTGTTAGCACTACAAAAAGAAATAAAAAAGTGAAAATTAATATTTTTTTTGTTTGTTTTCTTAGTTATCTACACCCTACTCCACTAGAAAGGCAAGCTAATTTATACATTTTGATTCGTGCAGATGAGCAGATTTAAAGATCCAGAAGTAATCTGCTTCCCAGACTGCTCGTGCCAAGCGCGCGGGCAGGGCCAGCCTGGTCCGGGGGGGGGGGGCGAAGGGCAGCCCCCGCTCCGGCAGCACCGTGCCCCAGCCTGCGCAGCATCACCCGCGCCAGCCCGCGGTGGGCACCTTCCACCCCCGCACCCTGGGGAAAAGGAGGGCAAAGATAAAGGTTTGGAAAAAAAAAAAAAA